>NDXZ01015815.1:0-10781 GCA_003055125.1 Paykullia maculata
TGCGCAAGGCGCAATCTCTATATCTATCATTCTTGATTAAATATGACCGAATGCTTAAGCATCTTCTATTACACTGTGAAACAAACATTTTTTTTGCAAAGTACACAGACTTGGCTATATAGGTTTGATAGTACTGTTTGAGCTGAGTTCTTGTCCTTCAAAATACGGTGTTTTTTGCAATTTTTTGCTATATAAGTCGTCTGAACATGTACAGATCGTATAGGAATGTTCACAAAATTTGTTCTATTTTACTCTCGCTACATTTTTCAAGAAGATAGTATGGGAAAAAAGAACGATTCCTGCGAGCTATGCTCAAAAAATTAAAAGAAATCCAATTTTTTTGCACTTGCTTAAAAAAGATACAAAAAAATTTTTTTTCATCGATAAAATGTTCAAAGAGTTGTTTTTTAGATACCTACCTATTACTTTGCCCAAGACATTAAAACGCTATCACCAAGTCTGAATAAGTTATTGGTTAAAAGGTTATGGTACCATTTATCGGAAAAGTCACCAAGTATAGACAAGTCTGTGTACTTTTTTTCACTGTCGCACAGTGTTATTATACTTTGTGAAATTCTTAAAGGTTAAAGAATTGCCAAAAAAGAGAAAAATGTTTTTGTAAGAGCCGTTAGTGATTACTTCCACCAACAAGATATTGGGCGCTTACTTTACCTTTTTTACACATTTTATTCTCATAGATCCTGTAAGGTTCAAAGGTTATTACTTTAAACTTATAGAACATTTTATTGTTATAAAATTAAATGTGTTTAATTCTCGACTCGGTAGACATATATTGGGCCAACCTTATTATTAATTATTGCCTTTGGTTTTTACATATTTCTTTAGAGAATCAATACGACATATTAAGCCAATTTCTGGTTAGAGTCAGCAGTTTTAAAATAATATGTTGCTGCAATAACTAAATCGGCTAAAAATTACTCTGTGGCCTGCCTTTTAGCGTAAGTGCTTCGCTTTTAAACTTGTAATTATTTTGTTAATGTATGATTTTTTTTTTTTTTTTTTTTTTTGCTTTTTTAACGGAAAACATTTCAAATCTTTTCAGACATTGATAAATACCATCCCACACCTTGTTCGTGGTCAAAAATAATATATAAAAAATCCAAAAATAAATTGAAATGAAAAAAAATTCAAGTTAGAATTATTACAGCCTTAAATAAAATATTGCACATTTTACTTTTTCTCTTGTTGTTGTTCACATTCATTGTCTTTTTTTGTTTGTTATTGTTGTTTTGTGAGCAATTGTGTCTAAACATTGGACTGGAAAAAAAAAGAAAAACATATTCGAAATTTACATTCGCATTTGATTTCGATTTCGACAACTCTTTTGTAGTTGGCAGTGTAAAGCTGAACAGACCGACTGCTATAAAGGCGGTCTCTTGTTCATTTTGTTAATTGATTCATTGATCTTGAAGGAGATATCAATTGGGCAGTTGGTGGTTGTGAGACGGTAATTCTAACTCGTTACTTGATGTTTATTATAAGCTGTTGGATGGCTGGTCTCACTGTGGCTAGATGTTCACCCAGTCAGTCAGTCACTTGACTGTTTCTTGCAGCAGTGTTGACTGTTGCTGCGGCTGCTGTTTTTCTTTATTACTATTTAATTCTGTCTTTAGATTTTTTTTCTTATTAATTTTAATTTTTTATTTGTAGTTTTTTTTTTGTCTATTTGTTTACGCTGTTGTTTACACGGACAGCTGGCGTATGGTGGCGGTATTTGTTTTGTTGTTTCTTTAACGCGATTGTTGCAACTCAAGTGTTGCCACTCAAAAAGACAATTTTTTTTCTATACGATTTAATACAACAAGTTTTATTTTCGAAATGTCTCACTATCTTGTTTCGCTTAAGAATAGAAATTATTGTATTGTTTTTTGTTTTGTGGATTTGCACGCCCATGTTTTGTTCGCTACGAGATAGTGAATGAGACATTGCAAACTAGAGAGACAAAACAAACTGCTGGTCATTTGTATCAATAGACAAAAATTCTGTACAATTTAGTTTTATCAATGTAAAAAATAAAAATATTTTGTTGTAATTTACTAAATTGACATGTATTTTAACTACTGCCCAGAGATTTGTCGCCCAAAGAAAAAACTTTAAGTAAGAAAGAAATATGTTTTAATTAAATACAAGTGTTTAATAATATGTTTTCATTTAAAAATTGATATTTTTGGTATTTTGTTAATGTTGACCAATACAAAGTAACTTAACGGAAGTAATGGCCATAATTATTTAGTAAGAAAAGTTTTTTTATGAATAAAGTTTTTAAGGTAAATCAATATAATGTATTAATTGCAGAATAAATAGATCAGAATATTTTTAGAGGGCTAAGAAATAATGCTTTAGCTTTACATACTTGTTCGACGGCAAATGCTAATCTTGATATTCTGTTTTGCATTGTTTTGTTTTCTATTGACAAAGAATTAAAAAGTAATGTTCTTCAATGAAAAATTGCAAATTTTTTTTATTAAGTTAAATCTTTTAAAATGTTTTTTATTTTTAATAGTGTTAAATTGAATTAAGAAAATAATATTTCTAATCGATCAAGTCAAAAAAATTGTCTAAAACTTTCCAAACTATGTATGTAGAAATGTGAAAACCATCGAAAAAAATTCATAAATAGCCAAAAAAATCTATTCACTAATTATAGAGACTCTAACCACCCAGCAAAAACTGGGTTATGACTTGCTCTTACTCAATAACATACTTTTCAATGAGTATAACATACCGTATGCATTACTAAGAAGTAGTTTTCTAATAACATGTTTATATTGTGAAACATAATAAATTATTCATGAGATATCTAAAAAATAATAAATGCTCCATACACTTTGCTGAAAAAATTGTAAGAAGCCAATTAAATTAGTTGTTATGATTCACATTTGGGTTAACATACTTTAAGTATAAGTAATGAATATTTATGAATTTCATGACGGTTTTCAAACCGAATCTAAAGGTTTTTTCTAAGTCTTTCTGTAAAACGTAACGTACAAAAGAAACAAACCTCAGTTTTGTTCATAGCAAGCCGAATATAACACGTTACTGATAATAAGTTCTGTAAGGCCTTACAATCAATTGGATCTTTTATTTATTAAAAGCTAGTGGTTAAATAATATTTTAAAAGTACTGACTCATATAATTCCTGATTTATAATTTAAAGGGCTGCTTTATTTGTTGATAGTGAATAGTAACTTAATGACATTAAAGTAATGACTTCACAAAATCCCTATTTGTAAGCGAGGGTGGTAATGACTTATTTAAGGCCCTATTTGTAAGGAAGCGGGATAAGTATTTGCCTCCAATGACATTGCCATGTTAAAGTAATTAGTTAAAAACCAAACGGTAAGTAGTGCAACTACTGTATTTATATCACTTAACTCATTACAAAGCAATGTAAGTTTTTGCTGGGCAACTAAAAATCTTATGCCGAAAAGGCTGAAAGTCAACTTTTTGTTTTAACTCGAAAATTTGTTTTATTGAAAAGTTTTTATTTTTTTCTTTGAGTAGTTGTTTTTAAATGGAAATCTTTATAATCCTATTTATAGAACTCTGCTTGTTAAGTAAAAGTTTATTATTTAGTGAGTTAGTTTGGTAATCAAAATCAAATTGACAATGATTTCAAATCAAGCTTCTTCTTTATCACCAAACTCAAACATTTAAGAAAATTCGATCGAATTTCGATCACTGGATAGAGAACCAAAAAGGTTTTGTATTGAAAATATTCACTAGATTTTATATATTTTTTGTTCTATAAAAATTGTAATATTTTTTTTATATATTAAATATTTTTTATATTATTTTTTTGTTTCAATTAAATTATTAGGAACTTGAAATAAAGTTTCATAAGAAAAGTTTTAGGAAAACTTTTTTTTTAACAAAAATTGCGGATTATCTTTGTATTAAAAAAAAATGTTTAATAAATATTTTATTCATGGAAAATTAAAAAAAAAATTTTTTCAACAAAATATTTGTATAAAAATTTTTGCTTAGAAAATGTTCTAAAATTTTTTTATATATTTTTTTTTTATTAAATAAATTTCCATTATTTTATCGAAATTTATATAAATTCTTAAGTTGAAGCAGATTTTTAATATATCTTTCTTTTTGTGAAAATTGTCTCTTAATTTATATTTAAAGAAAAATTTGTATAAAGTTTTCGAATAGACAAACTTTTCTATTTAAGAAATATTTTCCAATACTTTTAATTTATACAATTTTTTTTATAAATTATTTATTTCGGAAATTTTTTAATATTTTTAATAATTTCTATAATCAAAGAAATTTTTTTGATAAATTTGCATTTATATAAATTTTTTTGGTTGCTTTAGTGGGGGTTGAAAACTTGAGTTCCGCCAAGGAGTCCAGTCTTTTTTCATTATAACAAACAATAGTTTGTCTTCGCCACTTCACTCGGCTAATCTGGTTAAAATTATATATTTTTTTATTATATTATAAGATTAAATAAATAAAAAAAAGTTTGCTGGCTTAACTCAAAATGACTCATATCCCAGTATCAGTATCAATATCGTTTGCAGTATCAAAACTAACTACCCAAGTACTTAAACTAAACAATTTTTAAATTATCGCAAAAACAATTTTAAGCAATTTTCAAATTATCTACAAAAAAATTTACATCAAACAGCGATTAGAGAAAAAAAAGGAAAACAACACACACCCAAACACACATGTCCCGGAAAAAAGCTGTATGAAAATCAAAAAAGACAATGACAAATACGTTGAAATGTGCAATGAGCAGCGAAACCCACACAATAAACATTTATTATCAATATATTTTTTCAAATTTTAGCTTTCAATCAAATTTCAAACAAATCCAACATTAAACAGCAACAATTGTAAGATCATATGACGATCATATATGCACACATTCATGCATACAAAAATATGTTTGTACATATACATATGTTTGTATGTACGTAAAATATGATCGAGTATGTTGCACAAATATTTACAAAATTTGAAAATAATTTTCAGATTCATGATGAAAACTTAATATTTGTTGGTAAAGTTGAGTAGAAAGACAGCATGAGCATTTTTTTGTTCTGTGCTTTGCAACAATAGATCGTTATAAATGACTTCGATCAAAACGTCATTATTGGACAATAGAGTTTTTAGCAACTGTAGAAGCTGGGTTTAATCTCTAAAGTACTGCATGACGACTGGCTGACTCCTTAAGTATGATCATTTTTTTTTTGATTTTCATTCTCTTGATATTAAGTTTTGGTGTTTCCTTGGATTTTCGTATTTTATTACAATTTAATGCGGCAATGTACAACCTTGGGGTATTCATTTCAAAAAAGCCCAAATGTATACATATGTATATATATAAATTTAAAAAAAAAAAAACAAAAACGAAATAATTTACAGAAAATTGTTAATAAAATAATTTTGGTAAATCTATTACACAAAATACTGAATCAATTTCCATAGATTCTCTTTATATTAAAATGTTTTTCGTTTTAATTTTCAATTAATTTTTCAATCGAATTTCTATAACTATTTTGAATGTTTTTAAAACAAAAAAAATGTTTCATTATTTTTTTTTACTTTTTCCTAATTAATAAAAGAACTTTAATTTTATAATTATTTGAAAAATTATGTTTAAAAATTTTTTTTTATATATTTTTTATGCTTGTTGTAAAAAATAATATTTTTAAAAATATTTACGATAATTAATGATTGTAATCGAAAAAATCATTCTACATTTATAAGCAACAACAATATTTGCGAAATAATTCATATTATGTTTGATTTTCTTATCTTATGTTTAATGATTTTAATTTAAAAAAAACAAATATTTTTGAGTATGATGACGCCACAAGATCACGGAATATTTTTTAGTCACTGCAGTTGTTTATGTGATTGCTACAAGCATAAATTTATTGCAGTTTATCCCTGACTAGTGATTGATTAAAACAGCAATCAGTTATACGTTTTTGTTAATCATTAACTTAATTGTGGATAATTATTAATATGTTGCTCTTAAGATTAATGACAAACTTAAACTAAGAGCAAAATATTTCTGGTTTGCCTTAATCAGCTTAATTGTTGAGATTATAAAAGATAACAAAAAAGTTTTTACGTCCCAACTTTATTAAAAATCGTCCATCATAATTATTTGAAACTTGGCTTTAGGGTACTGGGGAATAATAATGATCTCATACTCTCTTTAATCGCAGAAGTCGACTTAAGCAGTTATTGCTTTTTGCCACAAATGAATTTATGTTTAAAAAATATTCAATAATTTCTTTGTTTACTTAATTTTTTTTTTGTGATATATTATTAAGCTTTCTCTAACCTACAATTACGATGCTGTCACTCCGCATTTATTTTGTATGTTTAAAGACTTTGTTAAAAGATTTTTTTGCTAAGTCCCCACAAATGTCGCCCACTTTGTTTCCTGACAAAATATTACCTTCACAATCTAAAATATTCATGTTACACTGACAATGGCGCCAATGGTTTGACATGACCGCTATATGTTGCCAATGACTTTCCGTTGTTGTTGTCGGCGTTGTACGCCTTCTTCAACAATCAAAAGGTTTCAAATTTAAATGATTTGTTTATATTAAACTTTAATGTTCACATAACAATTGTGATGATTTTGCAAAGTCATGATAGAGTTGAGTTTTTATCTTTATCGTTTTTCTGATGGAGCCACATACATAAATATTAAAAGTTGCTTTATTATGATCGTATGTAAGTGAACTAAGGATAATAATTTTAGGGCAGCTTTTGGGTCTTTTAAATTGGCCATAGTTTAAGGAATTTATAAAAAAAACTAATTTTTAAATTTTGAATTCTAAATTAATTTATAAATAGTGCTTTCAAAAGCAATTAATATTAAACTGTTCTTTTTATTATCATCCTGACTGTGCTGTGTACAATTGCATATACGTTTTTGTTTTTGTAATTTATGAATTTATGATTATTTCCAATTTCTACTTACATGTTGAATGATTTTTTTTTGTGTGGCATTTCTGGTTTTAGGTGGCGCTTACAAGTCAATGACACATATGAATGGATTAAGCCATGTTGATATTAAGTAGATCCTATGATTTCAACATGACTGTCTTATAGTTCGTATGAGGTAAATACACATTTCTCACAGTGCAACCAACTAGAAATAAAAAAATTAAAAGTCATTTAAATATTTATATATTTTTTCATCTTTAGAGATTTAAAAGAAATACAAAATTATTAAACTCTGCATTTATGAACACAATTGTTGAATAATTTTTGTTTTTTATTTTTTTTTCTTCTTAATTGAAAAAAACGTTTAAAATTGTTTATCACATTGACATTTAAAATATCCATTACTGATGGACTTTAAAAATAAATATTTTTTTTTTCTATTGGAATATACAAAAATTATAAATTTTGCTGATGTTAGATGTTAAATTTTATTTTTTTCTCTTCCACATTCCCTTTAAAGTTCATTGATCTGTTTTTTCTGGGTATTTCGTCAAATAATATATTGTCTTTCAAGCACTTTTTGTTTTAAACATTTTGCATTTTTTCGTTTATTTATTTGAGAAAAAAAGTGCTAAAAATTATTTTTTTGTGAATTTCATTGTTTGCAAAAAGAAGTTCAAAAGGTTTGTTTGCCACAATCGAGATGGTTATGGTTATAACAGAGATTCTCAAAAAGACGAACAAATTAAATAAAATAAATGAAAATTAAAAATAATTGTTATTATTTACTAGAAAATAAAGCAATAAATAATTGTTATTCGTTAAGGAAGAAATAAAAATTAAAAGTTAAACAGAGATTTTTATGAAATTTTCTATTATCGTTACGGACTCTGTCTAATTTATCAAATAAACTTTAAAACTTTGTTTAAAATGCAGAATTTATGGAAACAATTTTATAATATAATATCGACTGTGTGAAATAAAGTTTATAAACAAATAAATTATTTACTTTGGAAACCACTGGCTAATGGTGATTTGATGTCACACATTTTTAATATGAAAACTTTAGTCCTGCGTTATATATGTATGTGTTGGTCTGTGTGTGTTTGTTTAGAAACACACTCCCCTTTAACGTTAATAAATATTTTCACACCTTTAACAAATGCAACAAACACCTCACTATTGTTTAAATGTGGGAATGGAAGTTCATAGGAAAAACCCTTAACTGATCGTTAAAATACCAATAAGTTAAAGTTGATTTGATGTCTTTTACAAGAAAGTAATGCAAAGGAATGCCATAATACATCATGGGCCAATTTAAATTCCAATATTTAAAAAATATTTAAACATAAAAAGAACTCATTCTTTTCGTCTTCTGATCCATAATACACACGTTTGTAAATATTATTGTTTAACGACAAATTTCGTGCTAAAAGCTTTTTTCTCTACTAAAAACTCTTTAACCTTTTTTTTTATATTTCTTACCACAACTAGACACATTTTATGTTTAGACAATTTTGTGTTATCGGTTTTTTTTTCGCAGAAAACAATTATTAAATATACATTTTTATGTTCAAATAACAATAAAATGCCAAACATAAGTATATGTTTTCACACCACCACTTCATATCACATAACCGTCAGTTAAATTTAAAATTCACACATTTTTGATAACTGACTGATAATAAACATAAATACGAGAGTTTAACTTATTTATGTGACACTTTAAAAGATTTTAGGATTTAAAAACAAGCACAACCTCTTCTATAATTGTCTTTTTAAATGTAAACTAAAAATTAAAAATAATAAAATTTTTATTATTTAAGTATAAAAATATGTTAATTTGCGTGTAAATTGTGTAGAAAAACTTCTTGACAATGTTTTTAAGATATTTTTACGATGATTTTTTTTTGAATTTCTTGGCAATTTTTTTACGAAAAACTTGTTAAAAATTGTTGATAGATATATGGCAGTTTTCAATATAAGACACTTTCTGTGATAGAAATCATTTTGAAAAAGTTAAGCCACATTTCATCGTACTTAGAGTTTAACTGAAAGATGTAGAACAACCAAAACAATACATACATATGAGTGTATGTATATTTGCCTAAAAAATTAAATAACGAATTAATACACACACATATATTTATTTAGACTTGTAAGTCCAAAGTTTAAAATCGTTATTCACTATTCCAGAATTTATAATTTCCTGCTAACCGTTTTGAATGCAAGAATGTTGAAAACAAATATCGGGCGTTGCTTGGGGTTATGCTTGACTTGCATTTGATCATAAAATGTCTTAAACCAAAGCAACGTTTGCAATTTATTCAAACATATTTTGGTTAGATAAAAAATTGGTAATTTTTTGCCTCTTTGTGATTTAATTTGAAGACAATGATTTTGCAGGCATAAGGTTCCACTAACACAGTGGGACATACCTGAGCAACGCAATACAAGTAAATCGCTGAAAGAAAAATTTGACAAACATTTTTTTTTTTACGAAAGGGATCTGCTATCTGCACACATTGGTAAGGCCATTTGGGAATCAATCACTAGAATACCTAAAATTACATTCCATACTTACTCGGTATCGAATTAAAAGTATCATTAAGACTTTTCGTAGTATTAGAGGCAATGAAAATGAGCAGCAAAGAAATAATTCCAAATATATTTAATATTCTTAGGTCGAGATTCAAAGTCTTTAGTCAATTATTTGTAAAATAAATTAAAAATAAGTAAGAATGCTATATTTGGCAGTGCCAAATCTTATATACCCTTCACTACGTGTATTTATGTATGTATGTGTAAAAAAAAAATTTTTTTTTCTTTGCTTATATCTCGAAATTTTTTTTTTTTTTAAATTTCTCAATAGGCAATGTCTTACACAAATATATAATAATTAATAATAATCACTTTTATACGCTTGGCCTACACCTTGGCAACATTTTTAAAGTCCTTTACACTTAAAGTGAAGATAGACTGCCTCATAAACTTGCTAGAACTATTTTGAGAAAAAATATTTTCTGGGCTAAGCAAGTAAACGACCTTGGTTTGGAGCTAAATGTATACTTAAGCACATTGCTTACCTCAGACGAGTGGAAACAAAGATCATTCGAACTAATCTTTAAATTAAAATATAAAAACCATATCGAGATGACTCAAAATGCTTTGGCCAGTACCTCCAGGTTCTACAAAAATCTTGCTCCAGCGATGGGTTGCACTTATATTATGGATGAAAACCTCGACATAGATGAATTTCAGCAATATTCAAGGTACGCTGTGGTACACTTCCGCTACACGGGAATAGCTTTATAAATAGTGCAAGTAACGTTTGCAGTATGTGTAATACGGGTGAGGAGGAATCCTTAATCCATCATATGGGAATTTGTCCTGCACTTAGGGAAATCAGGTACAGATTTTTGCAAACGAGAAGTTTTAACGTAGAAAACTTAATCAATTTGTTAAACGGAGTAAATACAAATTCTACATGGAAAACGGTTGCAAACTATATATCTAATGCACAATTTAATTACTGAGCAATATGATGTTTAAGGATAAAAAATACATGTATGCATGTAACTTAATGTAATGGCTGACGACATTATGTCAATGCCTTTAATTCAAACTTTATATGTAAATTATTATAACAATAAAGTTTATTCTAATCTAATCTATATAATAATTATTGTGTAAAAAAAAAATTGTTTTTGCTTGTATCTTGTTCAATTTTTTTTGCTTATATCTCGGAAATTTTTTTCTTTTAAATATAATAATTTTTGAGTAAAGAAAAAATATATAAATTTTATGGTTTGTTGTTAGATTACAAGCTG
>NDXZ01015827.1:3848-21461 GCA_003055125.1 Paykullia maculata
ATAATGATTTGAACACCTGTGTACAAGTGACGTTTTCATATTTCTTGTATTTATTTTTTGTTTGTTTTTTATGCAATTTTTATTGTACTTGTATATGCAAGTTGTTTTAGTTGTTGTATATTAAATTCGTTAAAATTGTTTAAAGATTTTTAATTTGAAAGTTTTTTAACGAATTTAAAAATAAATGATTTTTTGTAATTATTTTCTGTATGCTTTGTGTATTTATAGAATAAAACCAACAACAAAATTACCGATACATACAAATGTGACAGATGGTCATGTACACTTGCAGACAGACAGATAAACAAGTTGTCTTGTATTTTTTTATTTATTTATTATCAAAATTAAAAATAAACTTATATTATAAATTCACTTTAATGATATATTTAAAACAAATGTTTAATTAAAAAATAACGACATTAATATTGCCACTAAACTTGTTAAAAAATTGTGAGTGCTTCGGATAAACTTTAAATATTCGAAATAAAAGTTTCAAGTCTGAGTTTGTTTCTTCCCAAGGCGAATTTACTTTAGGTGGTGGTGAAATTACAACAAGTAAAGCTTTGTTTTTTTCGTTGGCATAATTGTCAAAAACAGCGTGGGCTATATAAACATAAACAACTCTTGTTTATTAGGCCTTTTATTATTCATAAAAAGGAGCTCAGCTGTTAGGTTATCACTAGCTGATATGAATTCGCCTTGTTTCTTTCCTTAAAAATATTTTTTCTTCTTGCAGATAACTGATAGACTTGCTTCTTACATGTACATATGTATGTACATGTGTATGTTTGTAAAAGATATACTTACATACATTTAAAGTAATTAAAAGATAATTTTTGACCACCCGGTTAATACGTTTTTCAGTTTTAGGAAAACCGACTGATTTTCAATGCATATTTTACAATATTAAATAAACCGGAAAGCTTTGTTAACTGAGTTTTATATAAAAAAAAACTTTTCAAATTGTTGCAAAATATATCCATTTTTATTTTTTGCTGTTTAAAATTATTTGTTTTGCAAAAATACTTTGGCTATTTATTTGTTGTTGTATGTGTCTACAAAGGTGTTACACCTAAGGTTTTGGCTTTACCTGCAATTATTTTTCCTTCTTATGAATTCTAAGAAGAACTGTGGAAGTTAAAAACTTATGTATGTGTGTGCATATATTTATCATTGGTTTTCTATACCTACATAAAGATGAAAAAAATTTGTTTGTATATATGTTTGTATTTTATAGCCGGCCACACCAATATTTTTTTTGAAATTTTTACAGCATGTTATTGATAGTCTCAAAGGAACAATAGGCTAAATTTTTTTGGGAAATTTAGGATGCCACGCCCACTTTTCAGCTATAATCGTAAAAGAGTAACGTTAGTGATTGTCTAATTAACTGATATAAATATTATCGTATAGCCTAAACGCATAAAGCTAGAGATGTTTAGAAAAAGAGATTTTTGGAAATTCAATATTTAGGAGATAAAAAAGGTAAAAATCGGTTACTGCGATCATCACTCCTGCAATAAATATGAACATGTTTTTGGTATTTTTTAAAATTCAAACCTATAGGGATAAAAATTGCACTTCTTTGGTACTTTTTTAATATAAAATCTTTTTGTTAACTCTGAAAGAACTCATGTAAAGGTTTACCCCATCTTCTACTAACATACAGGCATGTATTTAAAAAAAAAAAATTTGGCACTTGAATGGGGATTAAAAAAGAACCAAAAAGGGGGAAAACGGGAAAAAACTTTTAATAGTTCATTACTTGGCCGATCTGGATAAAACTTGAAACACAGGTTCCTTCAGACTTAAAAAATAGTATGATATAATACAATTTAAATAACAATAATTGGGGACATTTCGGGTAATCAGGGGTGGAAAAGTACTTTTTCAGCTTTTAAGGTACTTTTTTCACACAGCACAAGTCTTATTACTTAACTTGTTTGAAATTATACACACACACGTGTGTACCATATACACACATTTGATGTTTTACATACATATTTACATATTTTGTCACCTCTGGTGAAGGGTATAATAAGACTTGCATAGTGTGAATTGCGACTAAAAGAGCGAAAAAGTGCTTTTTTATCTTTAAAGGAACTTTATTTTTATTTTTTAGAGTTTGTAAGTCTAAAAATATGATTTTAGGAACTGTTGACCCATAGTGAGATATGAAACCATTATGGGGGCAAAAATGAAGACTTAATTTTTTATGGTTCTTTTCCATTTTAGAACTTATGAATCTAAAAATGTAAAGTGAGGGACATTAATCCAGGTTAAGATAGGATATTATATAGGGTAGTAAACTGTTTCTTTTGCTTTTGTCCATTTATTGGTTTTATTGTCCTAGAAGTGAGTAATTAAGATGTATGTAGGGTATGATATATATGAAGACGAAATAAAAATAATAAAATAATTCAGTAAAAGTTGTCATATACTAGACATATGAACATATGTATGTTACGAAAAATAAAAAAGTTTTAAATAAATATTGAAAAAATGCGCTAACGAAGTAGCGGGTTATAAGCTAGTTTAATTATGAAAATAAGTTTTAAAATCCGAAAGTTTAAGGAATTTAATTTTATTTATAAAAAAATTTATATAAATAATAACATTCAATTAAAAACTATAAAAATTATTATTATGTACTTCATAATTAAATTCAATTTAAATTTGTTTGTGTATTCGCTTTCGTTTAATTACACTGTGCGACAAAAAACAATTTTTTGCAAAGTACACAGACTTGGCTATATAAGTTCGATAGTACTACTTGTAAAAAGGTAATTTTTGCTAAATAAGTCATCTGAACATGTTCAGGTCGTATAAATATGTTCATTCATTTGCCTCTAGCTACATTTTTGCAGCAAATAGTATGGGAATAAAGAAAGATTCGTGCGAGCTATGCTAAAAAAAGTAACAAAGAATCCAATTTTTTTGGCATTTTCTTAAAAAATATACAACGATAAAATTTTCCGACGATAAAATGTTCAAAAGGTTATTCATTAGATACTTACCTACAACTTTGCCGAAGACATTAAAACGCTATCACCAAGAATGAATGAGTTATTGGCTAAAAGGTTAGGTACCATTTTTCGAAAAGTTCACCATGACTCCCAATATGTTGAGGCCCATCAAATCAAAACGCGAACTAATATTGCAAAACGTACTATCGAGCCTATATAGCCAAGTCTGTGTACTTTTTTCCACTGTCGCACAGTGTTATTACCCTATTATTGTATGTACTGACACAGTTTAAAAGCTTTAACATGTAGGAAAAGTGTAATCCCCATATTCATTAACAATTTTTAAATTTTTCAAAGGTTTATAAAACAAATTTTGTATTTTATTGATCGCAATAATACGCAACAGGTTTTATCCTAGATTCGTATATAGTCGAACAGAAAACATATATGTATTAATAAAACATAGGAAACATAACTTTTTTTCTTAATAATGGTAAACTTTTCACCAATAGATGACATTTAAAATTTTTATTTTCTGCTTCTATTCGGTATTCTTTGATATAAACTTAATAGCCTTTATGCATGAGTTTGGCCTTAAAACAGTTTTAGAGGGTAAAATAATTTTTTTTTCAAAGAAAGCTTGTTTAAAAAAAGGCTTAAAAACCTTTCACGTATAACTTAAGATATTATTCTTATCAAAACTTATTAGGATCGATCCAATCAAGACAAAATATTTAAGAAAATTGTTAATTTTTGTGTGTTAAGTTTCAGTTTATTTAATGTTTTATATTAAATATTTTATTTTGAATATTGTTGCTGCCTTTAAAACAGAAAACATCATTGGATTATAATATCTGTGTACTTTATTTATTGTACTGTCGTAACCTAGCTACCGAACTAACAATGATTTCTAGGAGCCGCACCCCGAAATGCGTAAAAAAGTTCTAATACTGAAAAATTTAACACTCCGACAAACATTTTCAACAAGCCGCAGTGGCTGGAAAAGTAATCGTTGGAGGTCTCTGCCAATCAGCTGTTCTTGTTAACATTTATTCTTTAAACAGAATTTGTTTTGCGGCATAATATTTATTAACCTTAAAAAAAAACAAATACGATAGTTAATGCCGATTTTTAATAGCGCTTTAATGTATTTGTATTTGTACTTGCAGTTTTGTAGCCTCGTTTAATCACATACATATGTATACGTATATATTTTTAATTTGCATGTGGCTATGTATGAATTTATTTATGCAATTTTAAGTACATACATACATATATATGTAAGTTTGCATGTACATACATTATGTTTGTAAATGAATATTTTGTACGGGTATTGAACTCTTCGCATGGCGTTAATTGACCCCGTATCAAAAATGTTAAAGAAAAAACAAAACAGAATAGTAACGACTAAAGTAAATAACACAACGAAAACAGTAAGAGCAAAAATAGTTGGTATAATAAAAATAAATATATACAATTTAAATAAAATATTTGAATGCAAAATAAATTTAAATAAACAGTTACTAAATCATATACATACATACATATATTTTAAAATTAAGTAAGTAAGTTTGTTCGTTGGTTTTGCAATCACACCCAAACTGCTGATACTTATTTTCTTGCAGGAAACTTTATGCTTTTCTTCCTATTTAATAATATGAGGCGTGGCACCATCCATGCAAAATCAGAAGTTGTAGGATCCCCATAAATAATATAATAATATGACATATTCAAGGAACTATTTTTTTAAAAGATTTTTAAGTTTGCCTAAGCTACCTTAATAAAAGCTAACTTGTTTCAGGCCTGAACAGACACCTGCATACAGAGTGAATGATATATTTACCATATGTTTGGAATTATAACCACAAAAAATATCAACATTTTCAATTTGTTATTGTCTTTTTTTCCTATTGTTGTAAAACTATATAATAGAGAAATTAATTTAAAGAAAATAAAACTAAAATAACTAAGTCAACACAATTTTGAATTGAATGACAAGGTCACATATAAAGCGTAAAAACAGTGTGTTGTATTTAAGCGAAATGATAATAATATATGACAAAAAATACTAATTTGTTGTAAATTATAATTAAAATTGTTAACGACCATGAGTTGCCTAAAAGAAGTCTACAAAGGCGTGCTTAAATTCTTTACAAACAAATAAATATTTTTATAATTTTTAACAATCTAATTAATTTTATAGAATACAAAACAAAAATTTGAAATTGTACGTTGTTGGCAGTGCTGTCAGTTATAACGATTTGTCGCCAAACGTGGCGCTGTAAATTTTAGAATTCGAACTGGCGAGCGCTTGGCGATATTTTAAGTACTTGGCTATATGTATTTTTGGCGATACATATTTTCAAAATAATTTCAAAAATTTTTTTACAAAAAAAAAAAAAAATAAAATAAAAAAAAACCAAGATTTGATTTAATTATTGATTTGTGTAATTAAACATGTAACATATT
The DNA here is from genome assembly GCA_003055125.1 of Paykullia maculata. Classification (NCBI taxonomy): domain Eukaryota; kingdom Metazoa; phylum Arthropoda; class Insecta; order Diptera; family Rhinophoridae; genus Paykullia; species Paykullia maculata. The sequence continues at coordinate 9,284 of NDXZ01015827.1, forward strand.
TTACTATTTAGAATTTATATTTAAAATCTTAAGATTAAAACATTAAAAATTTGAAAAACTCGAAACCCATGAAACGTTTTTAATGGTTTGAGTTGAGTTGAATCCGATTCTGACTACAGGATTTTTCAATCACATTTGAAGAAACCCCAGGCAGTTAATATTACATATTTTTATTAGAAAATGGTTTTAAATCGTTTTAAACAATGTTTTTTTCTATGTTTATTTTTAGGAAATAAACATTATTTTTTGTATACCCTTCACACATGTGGTAGGGGTATATATAGGTTTGTCAATATTCATTTGCGACCCTATAAAGTATATATATTCCAGATCCTTATAGATAGGGAAGTAGATTTAGCCATGTCCGTCTATCCGTGTGTGGGTTGAAATTTTAGTAGTATGTGGTTTCAAACATTTGGAAATACTTTCGAGAAAATCGGTATTGAAAACTGGCAAGATCCATCAATAACCGGCTGAGATATAAGCAAAAAAAGACGACTGCCTCGTTTGTTTTTAGGTTTTTTTTTTTACACAAAACAATTATTGCAAGGCGAATTCATATATATCAATTCGCCTTACATTTTTTTCAGCCTTGAGATGGACTACAGATATAAAAATATATTGACCACCCATGGTGAAGGGTATATAAGATTTGGCCCAGACAAATATAGCGCTCTTACTTGTTTATATATATAGTTAAAATGGTATATTTTAACATAATGGTGATTTTTGGGGTATTTTGGTGGTATTTGGTATTATCTGAATATTTGTTGTTGTTTTAATTTTTATGTTATTCCTAATAAAAAAACAAAAAATAATTTTTTTAAACTAAAATTTTAAATTTTTTTGCCGGCATTTGGCGACTTTTAGTAGCCTTTTTGGCGGGGAAGTTACAAAAAAAACTGGTAACACTAGTTGTTGGTGAATATATACTAAATCAAAATTGTAATAAGGTTTGGTGCTGTCTTAATTGCAGGTAGATTGGTGTTGATTTTTTTAGTTTTTTCCAAGCAAGCAAATCTATATTTTTGGAGATTCAAAAGGAAGTGGATAATATTTCCAACCGTTTAGCCGAATACGGTAAATTGTTTGATAAAAACAACTCGCTGGAAAAATTCAAACCTCCACCACAACAAAAACAACATTCTAAGCTGTCTTCTTCATCGCAATCTTCTTCAAAGCGTCGTCAGTCAGCTTAAACGAACAAGATAAGTTGTTCTGATCTAACCAATATAGCACAATCAAAAGAGAGCTTTCCGTCGCTTGTTTCTATAAAAGCTTAGGACACTTAGTATAATTCTTCTATAACTTTTGACCGACCTGTGGCTCGTCAGCTATGTGTAATACCACCAAATAAACATGTGATTGTGTCTCGTTTTGCATTTAAAACCACCGTGGAAGACATAAACGATTATATTAAAACAAAATTAGATTCCGATGAAGGTATTATAACTCACAAATTTTGTCTCACAAAGTGTCTCATTGAGCGTATTTAATCAGATAATTTATCCATCTTTCTGGCCTGACAATATACTCGTTAGAGAGTATATACCAAAAGTAAACAACAAAGCTAATAATAACACTGCCCGTTTCCCTGCAATCGTATCAACGTTTCCTACAACCCAAAAAAAAAACTTATAAACGTCCCTACCAACATAATATCTATAATTTATCAAAATGTTAGAGGTCTAAATACAAAATTACCATCATTGTATGCAGATAGTTTCGGTTTTGATAAACACATTATTACATTTACGGAATCCTGGCAACATAATAGTGTTTATAACTCGGAAATTATGTGTCCTAACTATCAAATTTTTAAACGTGATAGAAATTATGGATATAGTAAGTCTGGTGGAGTTTTGATTGCGGTAGTAAACGATATCCCCGTTGAGGTTATTTGTGTAATGGTAAAACTACATAACAAATCATTATACATAATTTGCTCTTACATTCCTCCGAGGTCTCCAATTGAAATCTATGTTATACACAGAAAGGCTGTTGAATTGATTTTAAAAAGATTAAAACCTGCTGACTCGTTTCTTTTAATTGGTAATTTTAACATTCCGCCAATTAACTGGCATAAGGATCACGAATTTAATAACTTTACCACGTAATTTACCTCCGAATCAATGGCTGATTTTATAAATGGTTTACCGTCTAACTGCCTTTTCCAAATAAACAATATTATAAATACTTATGGTAAATTATAAGATCCAATTTTTGTTATGATCCGGTGGAATATTGCACGTACAGAACTTATCCAATAACATGTCCTGAAGATCATTATCACCCAACTCTAGAAATCAGTTTTTCTAACTCATTTTCAGTTTGTGGAAATAGCCGGAAGAAAGAAACATTTTTTTGTTTTAAACGAACAAACTACAAGACTCTTACTTCGGCATTATCACAAATCAATTGGACTGATATTTTTCGTTCACACAATCATGACTTGGATGATATGTTAAAGTCTTTTTATCATATGTTATTTAAATGTTTTTTCCTATCAGTTCCATTTAAAACTCAGGGTCCTCCATGGAATACTTAATTTCTAACTCGACTTAAAAACAAGAAAAATAAACTTTTTAAGAAATGTAAAGAACTACATGAATTATTCATGTAGTTCTAAACACAACACAGCGAATCAATCTGCGTATAAAAGTTATTTGAGTAAAATGACGTGTAGTCTGAGAAATAACCCTAAATCCTTTTTTTCGTTTGTTAATTCAAAAAAGTGATCCCTTGAGTTTTCTAATACAATGAAATTGAACGATATTGAATCATCGGATGCTACTTCTATTGGTAATTTGTTTGCAGATTGTTTTGCTTCAACTTTTTATAATAATACTTGCTCTACTGCTTTTCATAATACTACTAAATATCCATATTTATTGCGGGTATTCGATTTATAAATGAAGTAATTTAATGAAATTTAAATCGGCTTATGCTGCTGGTCCTGATGGAGTTCCAATTTCAACAAATCAGTTCAACTAGCATATTTTCCCGATGCTTGGAAAAATCATTCATAACAGCAATTTTTATAGAGGTGAAATGTTGTAACACCAAGTCACATCAAGTTTTATCTTCTCAGAAACATGGTTTTCGTAAATCCTGCTCAACAGTTACAAATCTACTGCAACTAACAACTTTTGTTAATGATGGCTTCGTAAATTAAAAACAAGCGGACACTATACAGATTTCAGTAAAGCATTTGATCGAGTTATTCGAGCTATTGCTATTGAAGCTTGATCGTATAGGGTTCAGTAAAACACTTTTAAAATGGATTAGCTCGTATTTAAAAGATCGCAAACTATGTGTTAAATTTTGTGACGTAAGGTAGTCATTTAGGACAACTTTAGCTTACGCTATTCATAAATGATCTTCCAGAAGTTCTTCAGTACTCGAAATCATTAATGTATGCTGACGATGTCAAATTATTGCTTTATTTTACTAATCCATGTGATCAAGCTCTACTTCAACTAGATGGTGATAACTTTTCAGCATGGTGCAGAATAAACTATATGGAACTTAATGCTAAAAAATATAAATATGGTATTTTCGAGGTACCTTCCTATCAATGGTTTGTACGTTAAAAATGACGTGCCGTTGGTAATGGTTCAAACTTTTAACGATCTCGATGTTTTATTGGACAAACAATTAGATTTTAGAAATCATATATCAACAACAGTAAGTAAATCAACTGTTATGCTTGGCTTTATTAAACGTTGGGCTAAGAAGTTTTCTGACCCTTATACAACAAAACAACTCTTCACATCACTCATTAGACCTATTTTTGCATCTGCATGCATCTGTTGTATGGGATCCTTTCTACAATTTGAACTGTTTCTTTTATTTTGCCATCGTGGACTTGGATAGAATCATAGTATTTAATAACCATCTTATAAAAGCCGTCTTGCACTTATAAAACTTCCAACACTTCAAAGTCGTAGAAAAATGCTCAATGTAACATTGTTGTTAAACCTAATTTCTGGAAACTAACATAAATACACTACACCGCTTTTCAAGACATTGTCAATTCCTCATGATTGAATACTTTCGCACCAATTATGCTAATTCGGATCCATTTCGCCGTATTTGTGTTGAATTTAACCAGTTTTATCCAGTCATTGATTTTAATAAGAGTTTGGATACTGTGAAGAAGGACATTATTCTTTATCTTAACAATTAATCATTTTGTTTCTTAATTTAATCCATATATTCTTGTTTTTGTCTGTAAAAATTAACCATTTTCATATTTAATTTTTTACTATTTTTAAAATTTTTGTTATTGTTATTTTAAAATAGTCTGTAAGGATTGTTATCCATAGACCTAGTAAATAAATATAAACATGTACACACATACATACATTCATAGATACGCGTAGTGAAAGGTAAATACGATTTGGCACAGCCGAATATAGCGCTCTTACTTGTTTTCTATAAATATTATCTACTTGGAAATAAGTTTCTTTGCTATTTATAATATCTGCAGTTGGATTAGACTAAGAGTAGAGCAGATATCTTATAAACGCACATGGGGATGTTTTGAATTTTAATTATTTAAAAATTATTCTAGACCAGAAGATCATTGAACTTGTTTTTTCTAAATTATGATAAATTTGAATAAAAACAACAATAAAACGACTTCAAAATAATTTAATTTAAAAAAAGAAGAATCAAAAAGAAATCAACAGTCATGATAACGATTTCCAGTTAAATTAGAATGAATCATGTATATGTAGTTTTAATTCATTATTGTAGCTTTTGTTGTTTATCTTTTAACATTTTTTCTTAACAATTTTGTTTAGCTTTAGGTACTTTATTCTAAGAAAAAAAAAACAATAAATAATTAATTATTTTTAAAGTATTTAATTTAACAACTTGTGTTTGTTTTGCTTAACCCAGTTTCGGTTAAATAATTTCCTCGTATTTGCTTACCAATTAAGTATTAATTACTTTAGTTTAGATCTTGCGGATCTAAATGAGATGTCAAACTTACCTAAAATGAAACAAAAAGAAAAAAAGAGAAAATTACTTATTTATAAGGATTTTTTTTGCAAAAAAAATAATTACATTTTGGAGAAAGAAAAGAGAAAAAAGGAATTTAAAAAATATGTCCAATACATAGTTACATACTAAATTAAATTGGTTATGGTTTGTTTATTGTGTATCTCATTTTTTTTCTTCATTAAGAAGAAAAAATAAAAGTTTTTCGATTAAATTTTTTTGTAGCTGCCGCTTTACGAAAAATCTTTATTTTTTGGTTTTATAGTTGTTGTTTACTGCACACAGACACACACTCAAGAAGAATCTTTATTAAATCCATTTGAAACTCATAAATTTTTAATCAACTTAGACGGAAATGGCAGGTAAATTAGTTTGTTATTCTTTTTTGTGTGCAAAATAAAAATATAAAAACTAACTTGAATAAAAGGAACAATTTAAACATTTCTTAAGAATACATTAAACTGAAACAGAATTGTACAGATTTTAAGATTTTGGCAGGTAAAAGGGTAATTATAAAATTAAAATCAAGAATGAAATAAAATTTTTTATAGGATCGATTTTTTAAATAAAAACTAGATGACATTTATAATTTATTGCAAGTAGGCGATTTCAGCAAAGCCTTAATAGAGGTTACACTTATTCCAAAGAGTACCTTTGTTAATTTGTAACGTAAAACCATTTTATACCTATATTTTAAAGATTTCGTTAAAATCGTTTAAAGTGGTTAGTTTTCCAGAGCAAGCATTTTCTAAGTCGGGGTTTACACGAGGAAACAATTGGAAGAAAAACATTTAGTTTGATAGCAAATTACGGGTGGGGAATTTGTATTATTCCCGTATTCTCATAATTTACTAACAAAACAAAAACAAAATAAATGTTTCCCTTCCAATTGTTTTCTCGTGTAAACCGCGACTAAGTGACTAGAGATCCATATTTTTATTTGTAGACTTTGTACCAAATATGTTAGTCAAACTTTAAACATTTTGGGAGAGAAAAAAACAATAATAAAAGAAATTTTTATACGTAGAAATAATTATGTTTAAAATGACGTAGAAATTTTCATATCTTGACTTAAAAAGTCCAAGAATTTTTTTTAAATATATATGTATTTATATACATATATAAACAAGGTGGGCCAAAAGAAGTCATCCGACAGCAAATGGCGGCCAATGTCAAATGTTTTGACATTTGTGAACTAGACAGATGTAGAATACAAGTGAACAAGCCATGGAGCGATACACTCCCTAAGAACGCGGAATAATCGTGTCTATTTTTTTGCGTAACAATTCGTCTGTCGGATGACTTCTTTTGGCCCGGATGACTTCTTTTGGCCCACCTTTTATATTTAAAATTTTTTCACGCATGTACATTTTGTTTTATTCGACCAAATCTGTTTTTTTTTTTTTGTTGTAACAACATCAGCCCCAATCTGGCACTTTAACTAAATTAGCAAGAAAAAACATTTCGCCAATACGCATGTATAGTCATAAAAAAACGAAATAAAAAAAATTCTTTATAAAAATAAGAAACAACAAAAAAGTTTTATTTCCCAACATTTAGGTTTTTATGACTTTCAAAAAAGTAAGAGCGCTATATTTGGCTTTGCCAAATCTTATATACCCTTTACTACGTGTATTTATTTTACTAAATACATACCTATGTATTTACATGTCGGAGAGGTATTTAAAGTCTTAGAAAACTTGATTTTTTTTATGGTATTAATTTTAGTCCATATAGGTTTTTTGCCCATATCTTTCTTGATTCCAAATTCTCAAACAAATGTTTTTTTTTTGCTTTTATCTCGTTAATTGTCGGATTTTGGTGATTTTCAATAGCATGAAAGTCGGGGAAATTTCTGATTGTTTGATACTAGTAACAGTGGGGCTGAGAAAATTTGATTTTAACAGACGGACAGACGGACATGGCTAAATCGACTTCCCTATCTATAAGGATTCAGAATATATATACTTTATGGGGCGCAAATGAATATTGTATAAATTACAAACAGAATGAAAAACTTATCTTGTCACCTGTAGTAAAGGGTATAAAAAGGTAAAAAGATAAATATTAGAATAATAATTAAAATAAATTCAGCCCTATTTCGGAAATTAGAAATATATTTTCTATATCTTTGCAAATTTATGATTTAAAAAATAACTTGCAGAATTACTTATATCATTTTATTCTGTTTACAAAAATTCTCAAATATATTAAGATTTAAAATTATAACTTATTTTATTTTCTGTCATGCATCTTTTAATGACGTAATAATTCGAAAAGTTAAAAGCTTAATTTATTATGAATAAAATGAAACAAACGTTGGTTCATAAAATTAAAATCATTAAAACAAATGAACGTTTTCAAAATTTTTATTTAATATGTTTTAATTAAGTTTTGTAAAAAACCAAATGTTTATTTACAAAAATTAATTTATAGTCTAGAGCAGTGCCCATGTCCTGTAACTTTAGTAAAAATTTCTCGCATCAAAAAGTCAAGAAACAAAACTTCCCATCTTTTTGTTTTATATTACATGTTTCACGTGAAAAGTTTCTGGTGGTGAGAATTGCAAAACATAGGCACACAGTTCTTAAATTTAATTGATTTTAAGAAAAAAATGTATAAACCAAAAAGTTTCCGATTTATTTATTATTTATTTATGTATTATTTATTAAACCGCAAAAGAAATTGTGAATTTTGTCAATTTAAATTACAGTACAAAAAGATTAAGTCTAGAAAGCAGTTTGTATTGCTTCCGGATTCAAAATTGTATTTTTAAAACTGTTTTTCAATATACTTAAGAAATTCAACACTTTTTTATTAGTTTTAATTTTTGTTTTAACATTTCAATGCTTAATAAACTTAAAAAAAAACAGTTTTATAGAAAGGACCAACTTCAGTTCGGGGCCTTTAAACTCTCAACAATAAAACAACAATACCAAATTAGAGAAAAACAACAGCCGCAGCAGCAAAAAAAAACAGCAAAAAAACATATTTCAGTGTAGCTGGTGTTGGCCTGTCGATTTAAAATTAATGTTGAGTTAATTGAGTTTTGTTGTCGTTTTTTTTTTGTTTTGATTATTTTTTCTTTTCTTTAATTTATTCTTACTTCAACCTTCTTTTACTGCAGATGTGAATTTTTTACTGATATTCATGTGTGTGTGTGTGTTTATTTAATAAAACATTTTTATCTCTTGAGTGCAGTTTATTTTATTAACTTTTTTCATTCGTTTTATTTTTTCCCCATTTTTTAATTTGTATTTTATGTTTCTCTATAACGTGGTCGAGCGTAGAATAAGTATAAGATAGATACCAGCTTTTATTGTTGTTTTGTTTATTTTTTTTATCTGATTATTACTGGGTATCTTCGTCAGAGTTGTAGTGTCTGTGTATGTGTTTGTAAATTTATCATGGTTCTGACTGCAGGCGTTGCACTATTTCAAGGTCTTTCGGACACTTTTATAAATAGTCAATAATTAAGTCAACAAAAAACTAAGATTATTTTCCATACTGATGTTGTTGTTATTAATATTTTTATTGTTTTTGTTTTATATACTTATTTTCTTTGTTCCTCTTGTAGGTTGTACCTTTTTGTAATTACTATTTGATATTCATTTAAAAAACAAATAGGTATGCAATAAATGCATTAAAATATTTGTTTTTATACCTATAAGTTAAAATTTTTTTTAATACCAGTTATTAACAGTGTTTTGTACTGCTATAGTTTGTAATTTATTTATTTTTTTCATAAATTTGTTTAGTTTTGTGTTTGTGTGTATGACGTTTTCTTTTAAGTGGAGAATCATTAATGATTTATACGCGGTTATTTCATTACTTTTTGTATTTTATGTGTGAATTTAATTTACAAAATTCTTTTATTTAATTTACATACATTTTTTTTTGTTAAAAACTCAAATTAAATTAACAGATATATTGTTTATTATCAATAAAATTCATCACTCATAACTTCACGGTAAAAATTTCTTGGCATTGTATGTACCTATTGCATATTTTTTAATACTTGTGGCAAGATAAAAACTTGTCTTGCTTCTAAACGTAAAAAAAACCATATGAAAATACGATTTTTTCTGGCTCAAGTTCATTTCTAAATTTCTTCATTATAGAAATTAATTTTTTGTTTTTGATAATTAAAGGAATATTCTGAAAAGTAAGTTTCACGACACTAGCCAAGTGGAATTCATTTTCGAAACCGGTTACCGGTTTGATCGGTATTTTAGTGTTGGATGTAAATATCATCTATTTAAATCACAGTTTTTTAGGAAGTATCATACGGTGACTGATAGTCGCCAATATTAATATTTTCATATCATATCTAGTTGAATGAGAACGAAATTTACCACAACTAGTGATAGAAAATATGATTATGTTTGAAATTGTCACGGCAATATTTGACAAAGCAGAGTTGCTATAAATTATTGCTTTGCCTTGTAAGCGCATTTCTTTGCATTGTTGCATTAAAACAGCCATCATTATTGTTATTATTGTTATTTTTGTTAAATTATTGTTTTCATTCACTTACTTGTATAGCCCAATCTAGAAAAGTATTAGTGCAGGTAATGTTAAATTAATACATACAACAAATACTTAGCTTTAAAGTTATCTTAGCAGGTGCTAAAAGTTAAATTTTTGTGAAATTTTTTAATAAACATTTTTTATTTTACATAATTGTCTTTTATTAACGGGTATACGTTTGTTTCGTAAGAAAGTTAATCAAATTAATTATGCAATTTTTACGTAGTGCCTGTATGTTTATAAAAAATTCCATCTAAGAATTGATTTGAATTATTTGCTTCAGCTGGTTTTGTAACTACACCGACAACATTATAATTTAAATGCATAAATTAAGCAAAAAATATCAACAACAATTTATTCAGTTAAACAACATATAAGCAATATATATTTAATTATAGTGCTTTTATGTAGAAAAAATTTTTTAATGTATTTTGTATACACCCAATACTGTTTTTACACCGTACATAAGTTACAGAGGATAAAGTGTAAAAAAGACACGTACATAGTATGTTGTATGTATGTACATATTATGTACATTATTATTATAAACTTTTTTTGTAATTTTTTTAAAATTATTTTGATGTAAACGTGTAGAAATCACTATCAAAAGCCACATGCATAAAAATGTTACATTAGTATGACATTAGTCTAGAAAAAAAACGACCCGATACGAGAATTTTTACACACTTAAACAAATACGTAGAAACTATTTTAGGAAATGATAAACAATTAGTTTTATACCCTTTTGTATTTGCTATTCCGCTTGCAATTGTTGCAATATTGAGTTGCAACATTAAGTAACCATATTTTAAATCATAAAGACAGGGGAGTTAATATAGCCCCATATGCCTTATAGAGCCTTTTGTCGTATTACTTTTTTCTGCCGTCAAACTGTTTCCAAGATAATTGAAAACAAATTGAAAAGAGCTTCAAACACATCTGGTAGAAAAAGAGTCCGGGTTGCTCAGTGCTCTGACTATTAAGTGCGAAAAGTTAAAGGTAATGCAGGCTTAAAAACATACAAAATCTAAAAAGTTTCAGACAGGAATGCTGCAAAAATTTGAAAGCTAAAAATAGGGCACGGAAATTAAAATCAAATTTTATACAAAAATATAAATTTTTTATAATGGACGACAAATGTATGTACTGTCAGAATTTTCGCAGCTTCCTGGTCAACATTTGTATGTTGCTAATGCTCAAGGAAATGTTAAAGATAAATTTTAGATCCAAAAGCAAACAAAATTTCCTACAAAATTCTTGGTATGGCAGGCTTTATGCAGTTGCGGCTAAAGAAGCAAGTCATTTGTTACAGTAGGCTCTATAAATACTGAAATATACATAAAATAATGCTTGCACAATGTGTCCACATATTTTTAGCCCGATTTGGCATCATGTGAATATGATAAGAAGGCCCTGGAGTGGTGCCAAAACAATAACATAGTTTTTGTACCAAAGAGGCCAATCCTCAAAATTGTCCGGAGCTAAGACCAGTGCACAGTGGTTCAGTAGTAGGACTTAGTGGTCAAATGACGATGTTCGATGTACTCACTATTAGTGGTACTACTAAAACATACAAAAAGATTTGCAATCAGTTGTTTTTTACATTTACTTTTGTGCATCGAAAGTGAACAAATCAAAACAATTTTCCTTATCTTTTTCAGCAGTGCTAATAAAGTTAATTTCTAGTGCGTGTTTTTCAAAGAAAAAAACTTTTTTGACTTATTGTTTTACAATGGATATTTAAGTTGAAGGTGTTTACCGTTATTATTATGTTTTTAATAATTTTTTAAGCAAAACGTATTTTGCGGAAAACGGTTTCACGACAAATCAATTTTCACGTATATTTTTTACGACTTTTTTTTACTTAAGGTATTAACTATGTTGCCGTCTAATGACGCCTTCAAGTTACATATCAAAATGATACTCTAAATCTGTACTTTTAATTTAAAAAGAATTTATCTGCGTTTGTTTGCGGATGTGCATGGTAGATTCATAGCACATAAATTTTTTCCACATATTTTTTACCGTTTGTTGCCTACTGCACAGTTTATGTTTACGATTTGATTTATTGTTTTAAAACTTCACAATTTTGGAAGCCCGATAAAATTGAAACTTAAAATCAAACATAATAAATAGTTGTATTTATCAAATCTGCATAAAATCGCAACTCAACGAACAGTTGATCAGCAGTGCTAATAAACTATATATATATATAGTTTTAGTGTGTTTTAATTTGCCTGCTTCAGTTCATAAAGTGTTAATTCATGGATCGGAAGTAGTTGATCACTGTCTAGTTTCCATAGGCTCTCTGAAGAAGCCGCTTAATCTTGTAATACATTATTTAAGCAATTCAGACGAGACAACACGCGAAAAATGTCTCGTGTTGTCACTAACACTGATCTTTTGCAAAGACTTCTTCTAAATTCCGACCCGTTGATTTCTTCTTTACGTAAATTACCACAAAAGAAGAAGTCTATGCTATCACCTGAGACTTTACGTATGTTAAGTTTTTGAAAAAAATGTACAAGTGTTGTATTAAATTGCCGTTATAAAATTTTTAATTTTTTAATTAATAACTAAGATTTTTGGTAAATAAATTTATATAATATTATATATTTTTTTTTTTTTTTTTTTTTTTTTT
>NDXZ01015842.1:7862-60393 GCA_003055125.1 Paykullia maculata
AAAAAAAAAAAAAAAACACGTAAATCATTGTTTTGACTGGTAGTTGATGCTCGAAAATATAGAGAGAAACAAAAAGATATAAAAAATAATATTAACCTGTCATTACAGTTGATTAACTAGGAGTTTGAACTTTGTTAAGGGTTGTTCGTTTCTCTAACAGAAACATTTGTCTTAAGGAAATTATTTTAAATGCTACTAATGCTACTGATGCTACTGGCGAATAGTGCTTTGATACTATCAGAGATTTTGTTTTTAAAACATTTTGATATATTTTAATATTTTAATTTTTCTATTTGCTTGTACTGTTTGTTTGTTTGTTTTTTTGCTGTAATAACTTCTGGGCATATAATTTTTCGATCAAGAGATCAACAAACAATCACTTTGGTATTACACGTGCTATATTTACTTACATTTACATAATTTTTTTTTCTACAATACTTTTAAACAGTGTTTCCCAACTACTTGTATGGCAAAATATATTGAATTCATATTAACGTAAGCACTGCTTTACTTTAATGGCAAACAAAGAGCTGTTAATAAAATTTAATTGGCTAAGCCATTGTCATGAGTAAAAATAAAAACAGTGAATTTTGGCATTGAAGATAAACAATTTGAAAACCCCACAATAGAACTGTTTTAGTCCTTTTACTGATTTAGTTCGGTAAAACAAAATTAAAGAAAACTAACTCTTTGATAAAGGTAAACATTTATAAAAGTACAGGAACAGCAAAACATTTTGTAATAGTTTTGACAGTTCAGTAAAAATAAATAAAAAAGTATGTGTAACAATTCTTGCCTTAATAAAAAGACTATATGTGATTTCATACTATACACTTATATCTTTAACGATATTATGAATATATTGGTGAAGTTCTCGTAAGAAGCGATTATGAAAATGTTGGGGACAAAAGTTGTATTTACGTTGAACTTTTTTGTGGAAGATATTCTATGCTTCTAAAGTTTTACTGTTAAAAAACTGTTTAGGCAATTTCCGAAATTAGGCCTTATTTGAGCTAGTTTTCATTTGAGTTTCGGTTCGACCTTTCTTAATTTCGTAGGCAGATTTTTATTTCCATTAAACTTTTTCACATTATTAATCTCCATATTACTATTTACAATGGATTTATGAGTTATAAGAAGAAGAATACGTCTTATATAAAAAACCAATAGTAGACCGATATTAAAAAACTAAGTTAAGAAATACTGTTTTAAAAAGCAATAAATTGTATTTTACAACACAAGGGCTCGCGAAATATTTTCCAAGAGTTTAAATTCATATTTTGTTTATACAACATGCAAGGGGTGGTTTAAAACTTTTTTGATTCTTCCTTTTTTATTTATTGAAAAATTTGTTTACTTTTTGTTTTCATTAACTTTTATGAACAAGTTTTTTTATACAAAGAAACTTACACACACACATATAAAGTTTATCGATGAGATGAGATAGAAGTTCTATTTGTTTAAAAATTGTATCTTTTATGTATCTGTTTTCTATACAAAAGAGGCGTTTTATTTACCATGCAAGTGTTTCATATCTTTTTTTTCTAAACAAATTTATTTATGCCTGCTCTTAGTTTTTTTGTATTTCTTTTATATTTATTGTATCTCTGCATACGTAAATGTGTGTGTGTGTTTTTGTTTGTCCGTTATTTGTAATTAACATTTCAATTTTGTTTTCTAGCGTTTTAGTATTTGCTGAAGATGGTAAATAAACTTTACGCCCTCTTCTATACATTGTTGACATATGTAAATTTTATGCTTTTTTTGAAAAATTTACAACGTTTACCATTTAATGAAATATATTCTTTGGTTACAATATTAGTTCATAAAAATGGTTTATACAAAGGCACACAAAAAATATTGTAGATTACCGTTAAAACAACTTACCACATACACAATTTCTTATTATAAGTGTTGCCAAATGGTAGCTGAATTTATTATTTGAGTCATAACATAATACCTAAAAATATTTGCAAAAAAAATATATATTAAAATAACCATTTTTTTACTTAATTATTTAAAACTAAAAATTATTAAACTAAATTTTGGTAAATAAAGATTAAAATAGAATCCTTTTATTCAGCTTTTGTTAAATTTGTCAAATTAAACAATGTTTTAAATTAATAAATAAAGAATTTGTACATATGCATATTCTAAATACTTGTATATAGGGCATCATTGTTTAGCGTCTGTCCTTGTGGTAAATTAAATTAAGTTCCGAGGCCACAAAATCATCGGTGTGCAGTGTCAATATATCTAATATACGCGGGAGAAACTTTTATTAAAAACAAGTAAAAGCGCTACATTCGGCTGTGCCAAATCTAATATACCCTTCACTACATGTAGGTTGATAATAAAAAGTGTATTTACGAATGTGTGCATGTATGTATGTTTGTATTTACATGTCCGAAAGGTATTTAAAACCTAATTTTTTATGTTATAAATTTGAGTCCATATAGGTTTTTTACCCATATCTTTGCGGATTGTGGACAAACAAATTCATTTTTTTTAATTTCCCAAGAGGCACGTCTTACACACAAATAACATTTATTTTTAGATTAAAAAAAATTGTTGTATTTTTTTGCTCACATCTCGTTTATTGGATTTTGGTTATTTTCAATAGGGAGAATCTAAGTGATATTTCTGATCGTTTAATACCACTAGCATAACTTTTTACAACATCTTTAGAAAAACTTTGTTCAGTTGGCACCGGCGTAGATAGACCGGTCTGGGGAAACATTGATTAGTATTTTTTTTTCAAACAAAAAATCTAGTTTTTTTAAAGCATCTAGACAGCTTTTTGACTTATTTCTTAAATGTATAACTTTAACGGTATATATTTTTTAAAGTTCTATTTAAAAATTGTATTTTTTTATTCATTATTATGTACAGTTTTGCGTATTAGCCTTACCATCAAAGGTAGCACTACGACTATGATATTTTTATAATTTTAAATCTTATGTAGTGCGCCCACTGCTCCTTTCCACTACTTACATTAGAAGTCGAGTCATTTATCTTTTACAGATTTTAAGTTCCTAAATTATTAAGCTTTATTAATAAAAGCAAACGCTATATTTGGCTGTGCCAAATCTTATATACCCTTCACTACGTGTATTTACGAGACATTTCTTTTTGCTTATATCTCGAAATTTTTTTTTATTTCTCAAAAGGCATGTCTAATTTCTGATTGTTTGATACCAATAACGCATCCGTACAACATTGAGAAAACTTGATTTCAATAGACGGTAGTCGTCTTTTTTGGCTTATATCTCGGTCAGTTATTAAGCGATTTGATTGGTTTTCAATAGCCAACATCTGAGAAAAATTTCTGATTGTTTGATACCAATAGCGCGTCCGTTCAACATCGGGGGGCTGAGAAAACTTGATTTCAACAGACGGATAGACGGACGGAGAGACGGACATGCCTAAATCGACTTCCCTATCTATAAGGATTCAGAATATATGTACATTATGGGGTCGCAAATGAATATTGTAGAAATTACAAACGGAATGACAAACTTATATATACCATTATCACCTTAGGTAAAGGGTATAAAAATACCTAATATTCACTTTGTAAGGGAATAGTCCCGCCCAATGTTTCAGATCCAGTTAATATTGCATCAATTACAAACACTTAAAATAATTTACTAACATAACTTTTTAAATTTTTAGTTCTAGAGGTAAATTTTTTTTTAAAAATACCTAAATCATTTTTCTGCAGCTCTGCCTTTGAACAGAAAATTAAAGACCGGTTCTTAATACATCTGCAAACTTCAGTGTAGTACAAATAACTGTGGACAATGTTACACAAAGAAATCATAATATAAATAAATTTTTTATAAATCACGCTCATTCGCCATCTGATCGAAATAAATGCGACTTCGCTAAATTCTTTAGTACAATAAGTTTTGTAAGAAAACCAAAATTTTATCTTTTTAGATAATTGAGGCGCTTAAAAAACTAGATAGTAGAAAAAACTAAAAAGTTGTTTTGTTGCGTTTCCGCTCCCTTAACAAAAAACAAAAATCCGGTTGATTTAAAGTCAAAAAGCGCAACTATGTTAATAGTATTTTAAATTTTAATATTATTGGTATACAACAGAAAGAGAAAATATATTTTATCATGAACATTTAGTTTAAAATCAGACATCGTTGGTTTTTTTTAGCACGATTAGTGTGATAAGTGATTATAGTTGTCTTGGTATTTGTGGGGCTCTAAGAAACTCTGGAAGGAAATAAGGCATACCTAAAAATGTTTATGTATATAGATTTAAATTATTGTGTTCTATACCGCAAAATAGCAAAAATTGGGATAAGACCGATTTTTGGGCAAAATTTTTGAGATCTCTCGATCTGTGTAATCAGTTTTTTTGTTATCATTTATAGTTTTCTAAATATAAGACATCGACTTTAGTTAAAAGCTTTGTCAGTTATTGTGTTCAATATGTATAAAATCGAATAAAAAATTAAAATGAAAAAAAACCACAAACTAAAAGATCGCGAAAATTTTTTTAGTTAAATTTTTTGTAATTGAAAATTAAAGTTTTAACATTGGTTTTCCAAAAAAACTTTTTTTTTTAAATAGAACACAATAATTTACGAACGACG
This sequence comes from Paykullia maculata, assembly GCA_003055125.1. NCBI lineage: Eukaryota > Metazoa > Arthropoda > Insecta > Diptera > Rhinophoridae > Paykullia > Paykullia maculata. The sequence continues at coordinate 12,473 of NDXZ01015842.1, forward strand.
ATATGTATGTATATATCGTGGTTATAAGTGATAAATGTTATGGATTTAAATTCCGAAAAATTTAAATTAAAAAAAATTGCATGACGTGCCACGTTTGAGCGCTTCGGTCAAATCAATATTGATATACATTTTTCTATGTATATTTAAACTAGACAACGACTCTGGTGTTCGGTCTCGTCTTGATCACAGGTTTGACGGTTATAAAAAAGCTTTTTTATTAAATAGTTTTATACTTTTATTAAAACATTTATGTATATATTTATTGACCTCTAAATTTAAGATATAGTGTATTCATAATTTTTACATTATTAAAAAAAAAAGTTATTAATTAAATCTTAAATATTATTTAAAGAAAATCATATGGTATAACAATATATAAGATAGATATGAGTTTGATATGATTTTTGTGTTGATATTTTCTCTTGGTTGTTAAATATGTTAATTCTTCATTTTCCTTTCTTCTCTTTCCGATGGGTCCGTCTATTTAAAATTATAATTTGTTTAGATGATTTTACGATATTTCTTATGTTTTTGTATATAAAACCACAACTCCTTGGACACTGATTTAACAAAATGGCAGTACTCGGGATTTAAATCCATTGTAGCAGACGATAACTATTTGCCGTCGGTTATTTTCAAATATATTTTTCTGAAGTATTTTTTGATGATATGTTATTTCAGTTATTGTTTACTCCAGGAGTTTGGTAAGTAGAAATAAAATTCACCAAAAGGTTACAGGGCTTTTTATAGAAGTTGTTGAGTTGAGTTGCATTCATTTGAAGGTTGCTACATTGTTGTGTGGGGGGACTATGGGAAAAGCTTTTTTCTTATTTTTATATTGTATGGAGTTATTGCGCAAAAGCTTCATTGCTTTATGTATCCACACATACATACGTTTAGTTGTATTTGATTATGTTTAAAATGGAATGGCAGGCAGGTAAAAGTCCTGGTAAGCACTACACACACACACACACATACAAATATTTCACTCATATTTTTATTAAAAAAAAAAACATTTATGGCTTGGTTACAAATGTTGCCATATTCCAACATTTTTTAAGGGGGCACTTGCTACACATATATACGTATACCCATACATAGATGAAGTCTACAAGTCTTTTTAAACTAGTATTAGTATGACCTGTGCTATATACTGCACATAAAATGGCAGCTCTGTGCTTAAATAATGTAGAAGATTGTGTAGGTATTTGCATGTAGGAGGAGCTTTTATTAATATTATTTCAACAATAATATAGTTTGTTTAAAATCCATTGTTGCTGGCTTGTAGCAGATAAAAAAAAAATAATAGTTTTCGAATTTTGTGCATAAAATTTTAAGTATGCTTTACCATTTTACTATCTCTTAAATATTGAAAATATTTTAAAAATAGAAAAATAAAAAGTTATACTTAGAAAAGAGGATTTTTAAAAAAAATCAATGTTTTTAAATTTAATCTTAAGAGGTTTTGCAAGTTTAGAAGATTAGTTTCAAATCAAAGGCAGGAAACTCAAATCGCTGAGTGACTGTTCCGTAAAGCAGATCTTTATATCTTAAACAACTTAACTACATAATATTTTCTACATCCTATATTATTCCATAATATTGACCCATCAAGTTGTAAGCAGTAGTAACTAACCTAAGTCTTAGCTATTTTCTGTGCGCTGAAAGTTTGCATAAATAAGCAGTTTGATAATTGTGGTACCATAAAACTTGGTGTTTTGAATCGTGTGATAAACAGTATTATCTATCTTTAGTCCTAGCGGATTTTAAATTAGAATATTGGGAATGTTACTGCCTACTTACATATGTATGTCTCAGAAAAATGTAATCTCCCAAAATTTTCAAAGGGGTCCAAAAGTTATCTTAAAAGTTCACTAAATAAAATAATGTACTGCATTTGGATTAGGCAAAAATTCTATTTTTTAGTTTTTAAGATAAAATATGTTGTATCACGCAGCGGATAAAAGGGGTAAATTCTAAAAATGACTTTTACATTTGTGTTTTTCTTTATTCGGTTAAATCGGTAGGACGAAGCCAACCAACAGCGGCAAAAAATAAAAAATAAATAGAAATATACACACCAACTCTATAAGCGAACTGGTTAGATGATAGTGGCGAGTAACAAATTTTAGGAGCATGTACCTTATTCGTCAGCTTCATTTCTAAGCGAAAAAATGTTAGAATGCAATCATATTTAAGAATAGAAGGTTTGTAATGTTCATCATATAATTTGAGGCAGGCCCCGTTTTTTCGGGCAATATAGCCGTTTTTCTAAAAAACATCCCTTTGATTTTCTGTTGCCGTAGGAGCTACGAAGCTGAAAGCGAAAAATTTTATCGAACGCATGCTTCCAGCCAAAAGCTAAAAGAAAGTAAACAGCGACAAGCAGCAAGCGGCGGCCACATTGCCGCCGTGGTATATTAGTCGATCTATGCAGAATATTATTTTCCTTAAACAAAGTTTTAGATTCTGTTTATTTAAAATTAATAAAATAAAAGTTATTTTGGCATAAAAACCATTTTTTACAAATTAAGAATAAAGTAAGCCAATATTACCGTTACCGCCTTTTGCGACGGTGGCTTAATTTTTTTCAAAAAGTCGACGACGGCCTAGTCGCAGTAAATTAGCCAGCCTAATTATTTGATAAAAAAGTGGCGAAAAAGCTTTAAAAATCTAAATGAATATAAAAACATAAAATTATAAAGTCAAACTGGCATTAAGTATGTGATTTTGAACAACTGCTAAAGTATAAACATTTTAATTATTTTATTTATTTCTTTCAAGTCAGCCTAAATTAATAAAAATTAACTAAACAAATTTAATATACTTCTTTATATGCTCCTAAAATCAAATAAATTTCATAAAATTCATTAAATGAATTCAATTATTAATAAAGCAGCTTTGTGAAACAGAGTGGGGTTGTGAACCGCTTCCATTTTTAATGAAAGGTTACATGTTTTTTGTATGAGATTCCTCGCGAAGAGGCTCTGATTAAGAGATCTTAAATGATCTTTTTGAAGAAATTGCTGAATATATTTTTTTTGCACATAACTTTTGTGAGGTTGGTTGGTTCACGTGGTAGTTCGCTACGCGCAAACTGTTTAGTCTTCAGAAGTGCCGCGCCCCAGGCCATTAAGCCAATGGGGAGATAAGAGTACTAGAGTCACCCGATCGCCTTCAAGTATCTCAGATGGTCGTTCAACCCTGTCTCAGATACGTCACGGAGGTCCTCTAGTATATGGTGGCCCAGGAGTCTATACCTCACGGCAGAGAGGGCGGGACATTCGCAGAGAAGATGAAACACTGTTTCCTCTGTACCGCTCCCATTACAGCTGCGACAGTGTTCATTATATGGGAGTCCAAGCCGTAGTATAAGTTTCCCCAGCGTCCAATGGACCGTTAATACCGCCAGCAACCTCGACACGTCTCTTCCATTACGATTCACACCACATCATCCTAGCAATCCTGCATGTGTCGATACCTCCCCACCTGTTCCCAGCTCAGCCAAGAAGGTAACTGAAGATACTGCTTTTAATGGTCCCCAGCGGAGTTGCGACTGAACACGCACTAGAGACATTCAAAGAAGATCCTTCCCTTGCTAGTTCATCTGCGCTTTCATTGCTGTAGTGGCCCTAATGCGCAAGGACCAAGACTAGGGTAATGTCAGACACTTGACATAGCCTAGACAGTTCCGTCTTGCATTGCCCAACTAGTGGGGATGTAGTAGTGTATGATTGTATGACTGAGTGAAAGAAGTACCGCCTGACTGTCGACAAAGATACCGATATCCCCCTGAACATTCCTGTCCCGTATTAGCCGACAGGCCTCCCGAACCGGAAATACCTCAGCCTGAAATACACTGCATTCGTTCGGTAGACGGTATGACGCACTTATACTTGTGAGGTAGTAGTCTTAAAAAGCAATAGAGAAAGCAGTAGGTATGCACTAGTTACACTTACTGGTTTCAAATGAAGACTTTTTTTTTTTGCTGGGTACGTACTCAGTAGAAAAACTAATGGTCACTAAAAAGAATTTTTCTCCGTAACAAAATCAAAAATAATTTACTTCTTAAACTCATACAAATGAGTATATCTACATACGTACAAACTTCAATGAAAGCTAAAATCATTTATAACAACCTTGGTAACGTAACCAGTAACCAAGACATCAACAAGGACCATAATGAAGAAAGGGAGCTTTTTATACACACAACCACATTCATTTACCTAAACTGAAAAGAAGATAAAAAAAAGATTGGAAAGGAAAAAGTTAATATCGCTCAACTTCATCATGGTAAATTAACTTGTTGGTATTTTTGTTTTTATTAAACAAAAATTTAGAAATGTTTGATGTCATTGAAAGTTTTGGAGTGGAAAAAAAAATTTCACCTTCCCCTTCAGTCATACGTACTTGTATCTACTTTACTTAAATGTTAATATATGCGCGATTATTGATAGCACTTGTTAATAAATAATTGTTAGTTGCCAGGAGTTCGTTTGGATTTTTTTCTTTTGTAAAATTCAACCCTCCTGCCACCTTGAACATTTATTTTATTGTCAGTCTCTACGTTTTACGGTGACTGAGATTATTGCTGTTGTTGTTGTAAACATTTATCTCTGGGTTGCTTTTTTATCTTAATTTGCATCTAAATTTAATGAATTAAATGTTTTGGAAATTTTTGTTGTAAATCCATAGAAAATCGGAGGTGAAAAGTGCCCTAATAAAAAACAATTTTTGTTTTATTTATTTAGCAAAGATTTAATGTTCAAGATAAGGCAAGTGGGTAAAGAATATTTAATTAAAAGGTATGTTATGGTCCTAAAAGGACACACAGAAAATCAATGAATTTAAATTAAGAAACCATAGAAATTCCATTGAAAATAAAGTTAGATATTAAATTTTTTTTATCATGCTACGCCATAATTACTCATTTAAAAGGGAAAGCTAAATGTTAATTTATTTACTCACAAAATCTTTATTAATTTAAATGAAATCTTTCTTTAAACAATAACTGAATTCCACTTAATCTCTTCATTTACTTTAAACATCCTGCTAATGGATTTGACAAAATTCTTCCCACCATAAAACCACCGTAGAGACAATGTTCGTGTTAAAGGGTTGCGTAAAAGTTTCCCTTCCACTTCAGCACCCACAGACATGTAGTAAAAACAAACATTTACAAATTTGTATGTATATTGTTTTAAGTAAAAAGGGAAGGTAAGCTAACTCTCTGAATTATTCAATAACAAAAAGATTTTAATATATTTTAATATTTTGTATTTCTATATAATATTTTAAATAACCTAGAAAAAATTTAAAATAAATTTTTTATTCAGCAAGAAATTTGTGATAAATTGTTTGATATAAAGACTGATTGATAAATTTTCTTATGTTACATTCGAAATAATTTATTTTTCAGAAATTGTTTTTTAAACTTTTTATTTATGGAACAAAAAATCTGTTTTTGGGAAAAATTCAAATTTAGGAAGCCTCCAAATGCTTAACAGAACCGTGCAAATGCCAATATATCAACAATATTGAGCCACAAATGGCTGATATAACACAGCCAAAATCGCTGCTTTGAACGAAGCACTTTGGTAAAGAAGTAACATAACAGTTGCGCTCTTACTTACGTAAGGCGAGTTACCGCTTTGAATCATTACATTTTTTATGCAAAAACCGCTTTTTCAAAGCTTTCAAAACGGTATGAATGTGCATATAAAAAAGAGAAAAAAATTTGTTATCAATATCTTTCATATAAATATTTTAGCGTAAGTATTTTACTCCTATACAAAAATGCTTCGTTTATTAGATTTTGTTACTTACTAATGCGCATCCACAGAAGCATACAAAATGTGCTTATATTTTTTAATGTTTCTTAAGAGCTTTCTAGAATTTAGAAATTTTTTTGGATGAGATAAGAAGAAGCACTACTGCGTCTTGTTTCAAACTATAGTTTTGCATATTTAAAAATGCAAAACAACCAAATTGTGTATTCCAACTAGTTTTAAATGATCTAATAAGGTTTTCTTCCCTCATTATTATATTTCTTCATACCCTTTACTTTAAAAGCGTTTTTGCTTCTCTCTCTCTCTCACACACACACTTTTTTCTGCTGACAACACTCCATTAATTGAAGGCAAAAAATTATGCTAAATTGCATTGTCTTTTTTACAATGAATATTTCTATCTCATTTCTCGAAACTTGCATGCTTCACCCTTTTTTTTATTCAGTACCATTTATACATATTAAAACAATTTATTCATACTAAATAAACTGTTTTTTGGCGAAAGTGTGCGTCTGTTTTGTTAGGATAACGTTTTTGTTATAATTTTTCTTCAGATTTTTTTGCTTTGCAATTTGTAACTGTATGCAATGAAATGAATTTGTGAAAATCCTTTATAATCCTTGATAATTTCGTTAATGGTATTAATCACTCAAACGAGTACGAGTGTATCTACCATTATTTTACAGGGATTTATAATATTAATTTAGCTGTAATGTGTTTAAATAAGTGAAATGGGAAATATGTTTAAAAATAATATTTAATTCGATTTACTTGGAATGGGGAATGGAGTCTATTCCTTTTAGTTATAGAGTGTATGTGCTAAAACACTATCTAACTGAAATATGTAGTTAGTTCTTGTAGCGACTGACATATTTGTTTTAATGTAGATACTACTGGTGTTGCATATAAATTTAATTTCTTTTAGCATACAACTTTATATAAAATTACAATTAAAATTAGTTTTCATTTTTTTCATGTTGAGACAGACGAAAATTTACAAACAACCATATTCACTTTTTTATAACCTCACATGTGGTAAGGGTATATATAGGTTGGTCATTCCGTTTGTAATTTCTACAATATTAATTTGCGACCCTATAAAGTATAGATATTCTAGATCCTTACAGATAGGGAAATCGATTTAGCCATGTCCGTATGTCCGTCTGTCCGTGTGTATGTTGAAATCAAGTTTTCGTAGCTCCCATAGGTTACCCAGGATTGTATGTGGTATCAAACTTTTGAAAATACTTTCGAAAAAATCGGAATTGAAAACTGGCATATAAGCAAAAAAAAAAGACGACTGCCTCGTTTTTTTCCATAAAAAAATAATTTTTTTTTACACAAAAAAATTATTGTTTTGCAGCTTTGAAATAAACTACAAATATATTCGAAAAAATTATACCATTTGGCCACACATGGTGAAGGGTATACCAGATTTGGCCCAAGCAAATATAGCGCACTTGCTTGTTTTAATTCTCTTTGCATTTATCACATGTTTTTTATGCTTTAGTTATTTATCGGATAACATTGGAAAAATTATTAAAAAAATATTTACTTTAAACAAAGGGTTAATTGATAAAATCAAAACTTAATTCAAATATATGTTATGAAAATACTAGATGGACCCGGTCTGCTTCGCTAGCCCAAATTGGTTACTCAAAGTTAACCCTTTTTCTACCACGTAAATTTTATTTAAATCGGATCAGTTTTTTGCTTCCCGTTTTTATCCTTATACGTTTAAATTTAAAAAAAGTACCGAAAACGTATTCTTTATTTTTGGAGAAGTAACAAACATAGTTTAAATTATGTCTCTATGTTTATTGGTTTAGGAGATATAGGGGCCCCAAAAAAGTACCAAAATATAATTTTTAACCTCTAGGCCCTCGAATTTGAAAAAAGTACCAGACATCTGTCCGCTTATTTTTTAGGTAGAATACAATGCTTTTTAAATATTGTTTGTATCTTGTCTAGTTAAGTAGATATAAGGTAACCGAATTTTCCCCTTTTTACCCTTTTTTACCCCCTAAATATTTGAATTTCTAAAAATCCCTTCTTAGTGGATCTATACAACGTGAGAGTAACCCACAGTCCAAATTTCAAGTCTCTAGCTCTATCCGTTTGGGCTGTGCGATGATGAATCAATCAATCAGTCAATCAGTCACCGTACTATTTTATATATACAGATGAAATTACATTAACAATATTAATCGAGGAGATTCAAAAAAATCGAGGGACTTCAAAAAAATTTGGAAATAAGCCTAACATACGAAAAATTCCAAAATTGTATAAATTTATTATTTTAAAAAAATACAACTGTCCAATTTATATTCAGCAAGAAAAACATGAGATAAATGTAAAAGAATTCAGAAAAGAGACAATGTTTGTAGATTTCGTTTTGTCTCTACAGTAAGAAATGAAAGATAAGAGGTTTAAAAGACCAATATTCTTTTTCCATAAAATTGTAAATATATGAAATTTTCATTTAATGCCAATAGTAGCGATGAGAATAGAGTGCTAATTAAAAACCGAAGCTGGTTTCAATAATGCATTTCATTTGGCTTACATCGGGAACTTGATTTTTTTTATAAAGGTTTTTCTGTATATTTTTACAGTTCGAAAAATATTTCAAAAATAATCTTTTTTCTACTACGGCCACATTAGAGGTACGAATTTCTGCAAAAAAAATGTTGGTTATCCGCTTTAGGTAAAAGATTATTAGAATATTAATCATAATTTATTTATGAGATGATATATTAACATTTATATTGTAATATTATTTAACCTGAGAAGAAAACTATATTGATATTTGTATTAAAAATTAAAAGTAATTTTTTTTTGCAAAGAGCTTAATTCAGTTATAAAAGTTTTCTAAATAAACGATTTCACTAAAAAAAAAGTGGATCACAAAAAAAAGTTAGTTAGAACTAAAACAATTAAAAGTGTAACTTAAAATAGACATATTTAAAGGAATATGACAATTTTTGTTGCATTCACTGTAGGTATTTTTTAAATGGGGTTGATTCCTCAAAGAATACTATAATATAAACACGGATTGTCCAGTTCTGTTTGCATGTTTTAAAACTTCATCATTTTCTATAATACAACGAATTTTTAAACACGCTTTTTTTTGTGTATTACGTTAATTTAAGTACAACAAATATTTTTATATATTCAATACTACCCACAGTGGTTCCAATTACAAATTTAGCACGAAAAAAGTCATAACAAATTTGAACAAACAAATGACTTGGTATGGCACGATCTTACGCCAAAAATTTGCACAATTGAGTGGGTGTGGTACTATCCATATAAAATTTACTTTTATAGGACCTGCAAAGTCATATCACAATCATTGATATTACTATGTGTTAGTTTGTGTTTTTTCACTGCAAACACAAAAATAGCAATCTGATAACAATACACAAAGACACAATAACATTTTGAGTATTTGCCTTCAATGTACATCACCAGCGCTTTTTGGAGAAACATCTTTGGTTCTAATAACGTCTGCAGCAGTAAATATTAACTTTTCTGTGGAGCAAGTGTTTACAAGAGATTTTTTTTCGATTGTTTCAGTTTTTGTCCTCCTTTTAAAAATGGTTAAGAAGGTCGTTCGTGTTTCGATGTTGACGTTCCGTCCGCCGAGTCTTCCTCCAAAGCTATCAACGAGGCCTTACTAGGAAGTCAAAAAAATTCATTGAACCAACAGGAAAATACTCGAAAAACTTTTTGTTCTATGAGAATGCGTCAACTTTTTTGACAGTTTGACAACAAAATTTCGAGCTGTTTGCTTTAATTTATTTTAATAGTCGCCATCTTCATAATTTTTTATACTACTTTCGATGAAAATATAACAAAATATTTTTTTTCTTTTGGTCCTTTTCGGCAGCTGATTTTATACACATTTGACAGTTTACATGTTATAGATGATAACGAAATAAAAATAGGAGCAGAAGCTGATAAAATTCACATCTAAAAGTCTAACACAAGTTACAATACAGAAAAAATTAAACTTTTAACGAAAGCATTTCAATTTTCATACATTTTTTGCTTAAGTGGAATGCTTAATCAACGGAACATCAAGATTAAAAAAAAAATCCCTCATTTGTATAAATAAAGCTAACAAATGTTAAAGAAAATATTTTTCCTTTATTTTACAAGCTTTCAAAAACACACTAAAATTACAGATTGGTTTCTTTTTAAACAAAATATAGCAAATTTTTGTGTTTAAAACCATACTGCTGTAATAATATTGCAAATGTACAAAAAATTGATACCATCTATGATACCATTATGCAAATTTTTAATTTTTCTACCATCCGAAAAACGACTTTTTTCGCTATAAACTTGTCGTTGAAACCACTGTGCTACGTGAAAAATTATTTTAAAACTGAAATACTTTTTTATTATTTTAGAATGCTTTAAAGGGTTCCAAATTTTAATGTTTACTATATGTTTTTTTAGAATACAAAAAATGTAATACTAGAAGGACATCATGAAACGTAAGTATATCTATATAAATATAAAAGGTGATTTTGTTTATAATAAAAAAATAAATAAAGCTAAAAGTATGTACGTAAATTGGGGTAAATATTTAAACCATTAGGTATAAAGTAAAAAATATTTAATATACCAAAAATATTACTAAAGATTAATTTCTAAATATTATTTTTAGCTAGTATTGCATTGAAAGTTAAATTTTGTATTTAAAAAATAGAAAATTTCCTACCTTTGATTTTGATTTTAGGTGACCTTTAACCAGCAAAATATACAAAAAGAACAAGTCATGAATAATAAAAAATGTCTATTGATTTATGAACAAAGCCTATACTGAATAAATTCTAGCTAAATGTCAAATTTTTGAACTTTAACTTTACAAATATATAAAAGAAAATAAAAAAAAATACAAAAGAAATATACAAAAACAAATATAAACTGAACATAGAAATTCAAAATGGCTGACAACAATGTCAGCAAAACAGCTACATTAAACAGAAAAATTTACATGCACGGTTATACATTTGCATACTTTATATGTATATGTGTAATGCATATTATGTAGTATAATAAATACATAAAAAAACATGTTAAGACAATAGACATTTCCCACAGAATAGCTAGCTGAACTGCATAAATATCATAAAAAATATTTTTCCCAGATTTTTGTAGTGATTTTGGAATAAAATATCCTCATGTGTAGACACAAAATACCATATGAAAGAATGAAAATAAAGAAAAGTTCTATAAATATTAACTGTTGCAAATACAGCGAGAGACAGTTTATTTTTGTTAAAAAAAGTATACAAACTTCCATCAGGAGAATGATGAAACAACAAACTCCACCTTTGTTGAATGCTGATTGGTTGCAAACAAGCAGGTGGCAGCCCCCACCATATTTTGGTGGACATTTCATATGAAAAGCCACCCAGTTTAACATTGCTACAGTTAAAAAACAATGAATATTTTACATAGAAAAACCCTTAATAGGATCAGAAATTCCATCACTAAGAACTTTGAAATGTGGTCTGCGCAAGTTTCAAAACAATAAATAAAAAGCTTTTCACCACACTAGTGCTGACTCTTTTGCACTCAAACACGTAGGTAGAAAGAAAATTGAAAAAGGTTATGTTTTTATTTCAGCATAATTTGGTCCATTGCTGGTAGTTTTAAGGTCTTAAGAATTCATACAGTAGTTCTTCGTTTGTAGTCCTGTTGTGTGGTGTAAAAAACGATATAACGCGGTTCTATTTAACTCTTAGAACAACTTAAGAGGTCGGTTAAAAAAAAATTTTTGTTTTAAATGCTTATTTTAATAAATAAAAAATTATTCATAATTATTGTATTTAAAAGAGAAAAATTAAACATTTCGTTACAATTTGTATAGTAAAAATAAAAAATTTAAAAACAGTTAATTGAGTGAAAATGTCTAGTCTATACATGGAAAAAATTCCAATACAGTAGACAAAAAAGAAAAGAAAAATAATTCTAATCTCCTCCTTCCATTCCATTTTCCATTACGTTTAGTGATTGCATCATAGTTTTGGTTTGATTCAAAAATAAAAAAGAGAGTGAACGTTTCCATTATTTATATAATATTTCCATCCCTTTTCTTTTAAATATTCCATTTACTTTCCAGTATATACTTGCTTCCATGCACATTGCCCACCATAATACTCCCGATCCTCAAATATATAACACATTAAAAATATTTTAAAAAATCAGTATTTTTACCTTTTATAAAGAGGAGAAAATTTCTGTTACAATTACAGTCATCAGACAGAGTTCTAAACGGTTTGCTGGTTTGCCTCCACAAACCAACAACTCTGTCTGAAAATGTCACTTCAAATAACTTCTTAATTTTGTTAAGAAAATTACTTTTATTTATTGTTTTTTGTTAAAAATTTGTTTTCGGCTCTAATAACTTTTTTTCAATTAAAAAATATTTTTCTTTAAGTGTTTATACGATTCCGTATCGTTCGTTGTATAATTATTATCGTAATTTGTGTACCTTAAATTTAAAATTTAAATTTAAAAAAAACGAAATTCATAAAAATTGTGTCGTATGTGTATGAAAGTGTTAAAATCTAATAACAATATTAAATCTTTATAAATTTTAATAAAAGCGAACAAATACTTAATTGAGTTCTTCGATTACTAAATGACATCATCGGCATTGAGAACTGCATTATTGTATTGTGTTGCATAACCTCAAAATATGGATTACTCATAATCAAAAATGTAAGTATGAGAAAATGTTATCATTTTATTTTTTAAATCGAAAAACAATAATTTTATTGTTAATAAGCTCAAAAATAATTTATAAAACTGATTTTGATATTTTAAAAAGTTCTATGGATTTAAGTGATTTTTGTAATTGGAAGTTAAGATTAATGTTTACGTGAAACTTATTTATGTTTAATTTTATCTCGGTTTCAATAATTTAATAAGGTTTTATGAGACCCTAGATAATTTCCGGAAATGGGCCTTAAGGAAAACTAATATTTATTATTTTTATGTCTTTGCGAAATTTTGAAAAGAGATTTCAGTTTCTTTCAAACTTATTTGTTATACATTTTGTCACGACTCTAACATTCTTAAAGGCTTTTTGGGCGTTTAGTAGATTTTTCTGTAATCTAAGGCCTATAGGTCTTATATTTGCTAAAAACATTCGCGCTAATACAAAATTTGTTTCTGATTACTTTTATCAAGGCAAATGCAAAAAAAATATCGATATTTTTTCCAATATCGTTGCTGGTCGATATACATATATCGATACTTCGATATTTTTCGTAAATTAATAAAATACAGGAGAAACGAATATTTTGGTAAAACTACGAAGTAAGGCGCTGCAAAAATAAATTGAACCATAAATTATCAGATACTGACATAAGAATGACCCTCTGTCTGATGTATTCACCTGTTAAACAGCTTCTACCCAGGGGAACTGTCAGATTTACCGCAGAAGCAACTCTTTTCAAATACACCGAGAAAATAACAGGCGTGAAATGCTGGCCACACACAACTTCACATGGTTAAGGCTTTGTTAAGAATACATTAAAAACAAAACAATGTAATCGAAACATTATCCACAAGTTATGCACAATATGATCAGATAACGCTGAGTACACCCCAACTATGAAACCGTATATAAAAATTTTCAATTTTTACACTTGAAAGTTACAGGTGTGAATAAAATCTGGTTGCTGTACACTTGCAAATATTTTAAATGGAATCAAATTAAACGCGCCGTAACTGTCAATACAAACATTATAACGGTCTGTTCGATAAAGACTGTGACAAAAACATTTTTTTACAAATTAATAACATAAAATATAAAACCGTAGTTAAAAAATATCGAAATTAAGTTGCAGGAACAAATATTGATATACCGATATATTGCAAAGTTAAATATCGACGAAATATATCGATTGATATTAAAAAATATCGATATATTGATATATCAATATTTTTTGCACAGCCCTAATTTTAAACTTAGTTGTTAATGATCGAGTCCAGTTTCGGATGGACATTTGTATACATGAGTGCAAGGTGAGTTCATAGAGATTATAAAGTTAACTGTAGATTATAACTTTCAATTAAATAATCCTATAAAAAACAGTTATATAACTTCAAAAATTTCGTCCGTTTTGGGAGTTATTGTATTGCGAAATATCTTCCAGTTTTTGGATATTATTGCATATTTTTTGTTATAAACTGCATTTTTTTGTAAGTTATATAGTTTCGTCAAAAACAAGAAAGTAAGGAGGTCTTGAGAGAAAAATATGATATTAATTCTTAACTATTTTTTTATTTCGTAATTTTTTAAAAAAAAAAAGTTCAATTCTTTAAAAAAAATTATTGTTTAATGACTTATTAGCATTATGGGAAAATAGTAAATTTTATTCACAGAAAATTTTGAAAGGTATAAACAATTTAAGGAAAAAAATCGGTAAAAGTTTTTAAATAGTTTTACTGTTTTATAAATTGGAAATACGATTTCCCTTTAAACGTATGTAAACATTTGTAGAAAAGAAATTAGACGATAATTCCAATATCGACTTAAATTTTTCCACCTATTTATCATGAGATATTTTTAGTTACCCCACGATTTGGTATTTTTCGATTATATTCCAATATTATTTTGGTAAACTAAACGGTGAGTGCGGACTGACTATTTTGTTTGGGCATTTTGATTCCTTTTGCTGACTGCTAGCATTGCATTGTTGCTAATTTATCTTCTATTAAAATTATTTACTTCAAAAAAAGTCAACCATAAAAAACGACTTATTCTTAATTTTATAACTTTTTGCGTCAATTTTTTCAGTAACTATTAAAGCCATCCCCACAATTCAAAAGTATTTTTTCCACACATTTTCCAATTGCTCTTTTAGCTTCATTAAGTTATATACATTCACAGTTTTGTCTTTAAATTGTTTTTTTTTTGTATTATCATAGTCCAAACAGCTTTCATTGCTTCTCTAAACAAATGTAAGTAATGCCCGAAAAAACCGATTTTTGAAGAAAAATAGAAGAAAAACCATTTTTGTAATGAATATTTTCCCGTAAAATATGGTTTAATATAAATTTCTAAGTTTTTTTTAATTCGGGCAAGCATTTTCAGCAATTGTTTGCAAATTGACATTGTTGGCATCCAAATGTAGACTTTTAGCTTTACGTACCCTTTTCGTAATTTTAAGCGTCCATTACGAAGGGTGTTACATAAAAAATAACTATTTAGCTGACAATTTTTCTTTTAAACACGTTATCAATACATTGATCTTATCTGTTGCCAGATAAACTAATTGCCCTTAGAACATGCATTGGTCCTAGTATTGCTGTTATTTCCTCGGGATATACGTGGAAGCTGTGGTTGCTAATCAAATTGTAGAAATATAATATTTGTTGGTGGCTTAAGCTCGTTCTAATGAACAGACTAGTGACGGACTTTGAGAAATCAAACAATTTTAAGGTTTTGTTGTGTATTTAGCATATCTAGTGGTAGAAATTAAATAGCCAGAGCTGTTTAGAATGGAGTCCGTTCCATCATCCGTTCGAAATTGAGCAAATTGAGCAACTTGGTGGTAAGACCAATATGAGGTTGGGCCATCATTGTGTATAAAATTCAAAATGTTATTATGCAATTTTACAAAGCTGCAAAGTTTAAAAATGTTTATCAATGCCCCTTATACATATAATGGTGCCCTTTCTTCAACAAAAAGCATGGGACCGTTACTTTAAGGTAAAGCTGAAACAATTCTTATAGTTGCTACAAATGAAATTGTGTCTGTAATTAACAATAATATTTTGTTTAAATTTAATCCTCCTTTAATTGCTGCAAATAAAATTGTGAAAAAATTTGATATTCAAAAAGGAAAATAATTCTTAAGATTTTTGTTAACAAAGTATATATCTGTGGAAACAAATAATAATGGCTTAAGTTGACATAAGTGCTTTTTCATTTTATTACATAGAAGATCTATCACTCAGCTAAATTTCAAGTATAAAATGTCATTATTAATAAAACCATACGCATTTGTATTTGAACTTAAGTTTTTTGGAAAATAATATATAAGCCATAATATCTTAACTCAACTTAATTTTTTTTTAAAGGTTGCAACATCAATATTAAAATGTTTGAGCATTTAAACTTGTATACACTTAAGTTCAATACCTAACAGCCCTTTCAAATTATCGCTCATAAAAAAAATCTTAAATTTAACTAAGCTTTTTTCAATTCAACCTAAAGCACTTATCTCGACTTACTATCAATAAAAGTTATTTTGCCTTTCAATATATTAGCTTAAGTTCACTTTAGTTTTTATTTTTCTGCCAATGGATTTTTTCATAACATCTTAACTAAAAAACAACGAATATTAACTAATAAAAGTTTTTTGTTTTTATAATATCAACAGTTTTGTTTTAAATAAATGTGCATCTTTTTCTGTGGCTGAAAATTTTGTATAAAAACCAAACACAAGTTATTTTAGACAAAACCCTTAATATCTCAAAACACGAAATTTCGACTTAAGCCATTATTATTTATTGCCACAGATATATGTATATGTATGTATATAATTTTTGTTTTTGATTTTTTTGCTTTATTTTATTGAAAAAACTTGCAATAGAAAAATAATTTTTTATATATGTAACTGTTTTTGTTATAAAATCAGCTTAAAATTTCCAACAAATAAAAATCGCATAAAATCCTTATGAAAATGTACATAAAGTATAACTAAATTAATTTTGTTGCTGTAATTTTACCCATCTAATAACTTTATACATAAAGTTACACGCAAACACATTACATATGTATGTACGTGTATATATAAGTATTCGAAACTTTCATCAGCAAATTTTGTAAAGCGCATACTTTCGAGAAAGTAAAATTTATGAATATAATCGGCTTAAGTTGGTTGCCATGTTTTCATTTGCGGCAATAAAATAGGAAAAATACTACATACATGCATACAAATGTACATACATATGTATCAACAAATAGGTATAAAAACATTCGTATTATTTTTCAAAAAATATTATATAACTTTGAAATCGCTTATCAGCAAATGAGCATGACTAAATTCCAATTTGTTTGTTCTTTCTATCTTTTATTGTTTATCTCGTTACAGGAGGGAAAAGTAAAATGAAAATGACCCCTAACTGCCAATTTGGCACAAATTCGTACTCATCGTACTCGTACAACAAATCTACAATAAGAACTAACTACTGCATAATCACAAGGAGGATGATGGTGATGTTTGCAATGATTTCATTAC
The DNA here is from genome assembly GCA_003055125.1 of Paykullia maculata. Lineage (NCBI taxonomy): Eukaryota > Metazoa > Arthropoda > Insecta > Diptera > Rhinophoridae > Paykullia > Paykullia maculata. The sequence goes on from NDXZ01015842.1 coordinate 29,535, forward strand.
AAATAAATTAAATGGAATTATGGATACAACAATGAACAGCCAGTCAGCAAGTCTAAAGTAATAATAATTAAGCCTCCAACACTAATAGAAAAATAATAATCAGAGGAAGAACCTGTAATAAAAAAAGATTATAAAAACAACAGGACGACACATAAACGGCACAACCAATCAACCATCCCACCCACCAAATGTTAAAAAAAAACAAGTAAAATCAAAGTTTCATTTCATTTTATAATTTGTTAAAAACAAATTTATTAAGCGTGTTGCAAATATAAAAAAAAAACAACAACAGAAAAGTCAAGAAGATAAAGAAACGTGTGAACGAACGATTTGAAATTGCTAATGTTAGTGTGAATACATGAAACGTAAGGGAAAAGTTATTACATTAAGAACATTTTTACATACATATATGCATGAATGTATGTATATGGTGGAAACGATAACCCGCGGTGAATCCTCATAAACAAAAAACAACAAATATTAAGAGTGAAAGAACAACAACAGCCACAACCAACCACAGAAGTACAAAATTATTTTAGAGGAAAAAGTTTCATTACAACTTCGCCATCGCCATGAAGGGTTTAACTGCGCTTAAGGAAAAAGCCACAGGAGTTTTTGGTGGGTGAGTATCTATCTCAAATAAAACTCTGATTTGTTAACTTTATCTGGTTAAACAATTTTATGAATTATGATTATCGATGTTACGTTATGTAACGCTTTGATTGTTTCTACTTGTTTAAATGTAAAAGAAACTTCAAAATTTAATTTAACGGACCAGTGAAGCAATGAATGGCTTTCGTTTGAAAGGGCAATAAAACGGTCGTTTGTGTATAAAAGTAATGAAAAAAAAATGATGAGATTGTAAAATTTTTTACGAGGGTATTATTTTTTCATAACTTTAATATAAATTTTTAAAGATTGCCTCTAAAGTATATTTAAAACTTTAGTTGCAGAATTAAAAAAAATGTAATCAGTGAATTCTTTACTTCTTCGTATAAATGAGATCGAACAAAGAAAACTAAAGTAAAAAAATGCGGCGTGAAAATGTATATAAAAACACAATGAATAATTAGTACCGAAATCCATTATTCAGTGCGCTTTTTCAATTGCTTACAGGAGCGCTTATACACGCAAAGAAACCATGGTTGAGTATGGTCACAGAACATGATCAGAGATATATATTAATCGATATATACTCAAATATTCTCAAAGCAAGTAGAAAACGGTACTATTTTAAAGAATTATCCTAAACAATTTTAGAACAAGAAACAAATTTCTAAATTAGGTCTATTTATAAATCATTAAGCATTTTGTTCTTAATTTTAGAATATCCGTATTTAAAATACTTTCAAGTACGATACTTTATTTAAAGTACGGTAAGTACGGATATTCTAAAGCAACATATTTATGATTACCCACAACTAAATAAATGATTATCATCAACATTTAAATGATTGCTGTTATCATAGCTATGGTTCAGTCCCTCACTCAAAATTAACTACAACATTAATATATTTGTGAGGATTGCAGTAATAATATAATATTAAAGTAGTCTGTGATTGTATTATCGTGACCATGCTCAACCATATTTTTTCTCTGGGTTTAGAATTCACGATTTTTATATGTTATGTCCCACTTAGCAGGTCTCTTTTTCATTTCATAAGTAATTATTTCAAATATACCATGTACAGTATAATAAATTTTTAAAGTAAATACAAATCGCTAAAAAAGTCGCTAAGAAGACAAAAGCAACAACTATTTAACTGTATCTTATGCACTGCTCAAAAAATAAGCAGTAAATTAAAAAGTAAAAAAAGTTAGGCAAAATGTCATTTAAATATATACGTTTTTGGAAGCAGTTGATGTTAAAAAAAATATATATTTTTTTTCAATTTTAATTAATTCCAACATTTTCTTTACTTTGAGTTTCTTTCGAAAATTTATAAGAGTTCTTTCTTATGCTTTATAAAATTAATTTAAATATATATTGTATATCAAATTTCTTTTAATCAAATGTCTCCAATTTATAATCAATTTCAAAAACACAGAGCTTCTTTGAATTTTAAATAACACATAGCAATAGTAAGCAATACATTTCAATAAAGAACCTTAAATAATTACAAATATCTATTAGCAATTGGAATTCAATTTTGTTTTTCGCTATGCTGCTCAATTTCAATATGTATATATTTAAATACAAACGACACCTTTCAGCAGCTCAAGAAAATTTAATAAAACATCAATACAATCATCGTGTATAAATAATCCTGTAAATAAAACTCCTTTCAAACACATACACTTTTCGTTGAAATAGAAGCGAAAGCAGGCTCTACAGTTCTGATGTTATTTTTCCATGTTAGTTACCTAATATGTAGAGTTTAATTTTTAAAAGTCGTTAGAAATAACTTCTAGCAAATTGACAGGTAGAAAAAAAAGTAATTAAGAAACTATAGTAAACTGACGACCTTGTAGATTACCCAGGAGTAGTAAAATGTAACTAGAATTTTCCAGTAAAAAATAGTTTCAAAAATACTATCATTAGCATCATTAAAACTGCTGGGCCCAAAATGTTTGTGGTTGCCATGTTAACTAACTAACTGCACGAGTACTAACACTTGAAATTTTAATTTCGTATTCAAGACATGATGCTGACGTTTTGGATGAAGAAGGCAACATGAAAATAAGAAATAATAATAAAAACGAGTGTTTGTGGCGCCACTTGAAAGTTAGAAAGGCAATGAATGAATAACTTACTCGTACAACAACTAAATGAAGAATTATTATCACTAAGCGAAGACACACGGAAAGGGGGAAATCTTGCGAAATGAAGAAGAGATGGTGGCAATAAGGTGTAGTCTGTTAAAGAAATTGTGGTGGCGTTGGAAACAAAAGGACAATAGAAGCGTTTACGCGTTTTTAATGTTAAAAATTGTTTGATAAACATTTTCTAAAGAGTTTGATTCTATTGTAAATGACTATGAATAGAAATGAAAATGTATTTTCATTTTCATGCACTTCAAAAAGTTTTCTCAGAGAAGTTTTTGTTTTTAAACGATGCGAAATAAACGAAATGATTTTGATATTTTGAATGACAGCAAACAAAAATTTTAGGGAATGAGGCAAAACAATTCTTAACAACTAAGAGTGCTATATCCGGCTGCGACTTATCTTAAATATCGTTTACCGTTATGTAATAAGTGTATATAAACATATGTTTATTATTTTTTTTATCTCTGGGATATATTTTACATATTACAGATTAATGGCAAGAATGGTTTAAGAAGGATTTTGTAATATCTTAATTTTAATAAGGGTCCATATTATCTACAGGCTAAAAATATTTGATTTTACTTACACACAGTCATTGATAAATCGACTATTTTATAAATATAAAAACTGAATATTTATGCTTGCCAATGAAACTATAATAAATATATTCAAATATGCTTTTGCAAACTTTAAAGGAAACAGAAATAAATTCTTTATCTTATAGACAGGTTATAAATTGTATTTAACTCAACAACTTTTCTTTAATTTTCTTTAACAAATAGAGAAGAACTGACCATACCCATTTGATAATTTATTTTTCATTATATATTTAGCTCTTAAAATGTTATGCTCTAATATTTGTTGATTTGAAAACAAAAGAGTTACTGAAATCATACAAAACGCACTTCATAATCATTTCCCTTTCCGCTTCGTGTTCAACATGCACGTGCATGAAACGTGCAAGGAATTCCTTTTCCTAACACTTTTGTTGTACAACTACGGCTACAGCAGCAAGTAACTAAACAACATTCATAAACCGAGCAACCACCAACAACAGTAACATCAATAGCTCAACATTTTAATAAACATCATCTCTGTGAAGTGTTTATTACAATGTCATTTAATGCAGAGCTACAAAAGAACGGATTCGTTTTGTATGTATTTTAAATCGTTAAGTATTTCTTCTCGTTAAAACTATTTACAGTTGGTAGCAGTATTTTGGTAACTGAAATAACAACTTTGGATTCAAAAATATTCAAAATACTGAACCAAACAATTAGGTTTGTAAGACTTTATACTTTCTCATCTGTTCTAACGAATGATATACATATGTAGGTTTTTAGAATTTAGAAGCTCTTGATATTTTATCATAAACAAAAAAAAAACACAATTCTCTGACCTGGACATAAGTGTCTTGGATTTTAATAAAAATTACATACAAATATTATGTGCAGATGCTTCAAAGCCTACTTTATCCTGCACTTTCGTGAAGTAAAGTGTGTTTTGAAATTCTCTTCTTTTTCTCAGATGATAATGTAATAAAATTCCCGATTACCCCTTGGACTCTGTATTCCATATTCCATGTTTTTGTACATTAATAGACTTGAGCAATTTTTAAGGGGTACAATGGCTGTTTTCGTTGAAAACACGCCGTTTTCTTGGTTAGGGTTGAATGTTTTTCTTGCTTGATTTAATTTCTGCTTACACTATATGCTCGTATAACAGACCTAACTGGCTTTCTTAAGCTCAATTTTGAATCATCTGTGGTTATTTTATGTGACTAATACTGTGGCAACGTAGTGTTAAGCATTATCATTGTTCTATTGGAAGGGTCATGGTGGACTATTTTTCTACCATCGCCCAAGTGTTATAAGAAAGGAAGGCGGACAGACGGACATACAATTAGTTCTTAATAAAACATATTTAATAAATGATTTAACGAACTAGGAGAGCGATTAAATTTATTTAAAGAGCTGAGCCAAAAAGAGTGCTCAATCTAACTTAATATCTGACATTTTCTTTAATAAAAAAATGAACAAACTTTATATAAGAAATTTAAAACGAATCTGAAAATTATTTTAAAGTTCTGTTTTGGAAAATTAAAAGAATGTTATAAAGTTGGTTGTCATGTTTGAGGAATTTTATTTCTCTTCGTCCCTAAACTTTACAACAAAAACATATCGATGAATTTATTTTGCCATAGTCTCCTTTTTATAGATAGTGAAAGTTATCGTCTACACAATATAATACTCATCCTCGTGCCACTCTTTTAATGATATCTTAAACATGCCAATAATTTTTATAACTTTCTTCCTTTTTTATTTCTTTACTTCTCTTGGTATTTTTATATTGTCATCGTTTTACACTTCAGTATGCATATGTATGTCGGGGATGTAAAATTTTTATTTCAAGAGTTTTTTTTCTGTAGAGTTTTGCGCCATATATAAAAACTATGGTCGCGTTTCAAGGCTTAAATAAATGGCGAGACTGTGTCTTAGACGACGCAGTTTATAATAACTTTGCCGCCAAGTTAAGTTAATTTGTAAGGTTTTATAAGTTTTTAGCTAGTTTGCAAAAAATTAAGTACTTGTGACATTTAATGTTGGTGCGATATTATTGGAAAGTTTTTGTATAGAGTTCATTGAATGTTGAATAAATTATATGACAATTATTATGACACCATTAGTAAGCGTGTGGAAAATTACACACCTAAAACAAATATAATTCTATAATGATAATTAAACTAGTTCTTTTTTATGTGGCACAAGTCAACCATAAATACTTCTTTAAAAATTAAAAATTAAAGATCATTAAAGTTAAAATAAAACCAGGATTTTTTCGAAATTCTTGTTTGCTACATTTCAATTAATAGTTTTTATAAAGGAAAATATTTTTTCGAGTAACTTTAAAAAACTTAGTGGTTATTAGCTAGTTTGAGATTAAGATTTAACTTTTATGCTTACATTCAAAGCTAACCTCTTACAGTGTCTAATTTTATAAAAAAAAATTTTAATTAAAAAAAATTTACTGTTTGAATAATCGAACATTGAACCGATATGGGTTAATTTCGTTTGAATATTCGCTCAATGAAAATAAAATTTTATAATTCTGATATTTCTAAGGCAACAAACACTACCTATTTTTTGTGTATTTAAAAAAGAGTTTTAAAATTTTTTTCGAACATAGGTTCGAATTTTCGATCACCGAAATGTTTTTTAATTTTAAATTTCTATTCATTTTTCTTTACGTGTAAAATTCGAAATTCGATAAAATTTTACTAAAAATCATTAAGTTTTATCAAATCAAATTATAAATAATTCTAAGATCTTTAAATAAAATAAATTTCTCAAGAAAATATTTTTCAAACTTAAAGACTTATTTTAAAGTATTTTAAAATGAAGGAAAAATATGTTTTTTATGTTCTATGTGTTTTCATGTTTCAAATTCAGAAAAATTTTAATATTATGTATATCTAACCTTACTTCTTTTACCACTACATTTTAAGTTATGAAAATACTTTTTAGTTTTAACACTTTTCTTAAAATATTCCCAAAATTATAGGAAAAAACACACACACAGAAGTAACGAACAATTTTGTTAATGGCTTTACGATTATGTCTTCACCTACAATTAATCTTTTTTCATGGTACATTTTTCAACAGTTGTCATTTAGTTTTATTTAATCTTTTATGAGGTGAAAATCTTGATAAAATGTTAAAACACTCACACTCACACTCACATCACACATAAATTTAATGTCATTAACCTAAAAACCTTTAAACATAATAGAAAATAAACTTAAAAAATCGAAAAACAAAAAATAAAAACCCAAAGAAATGTCAATGAAAATCTCTGCAATTTGAAGATAAAATAAAATGATTTAATCAACTATCATTAAACATACAAACACACATTCATATATTCATTCAGTTAGACTCACCCTTTGTACTGGCAATATTGCTTGATTGTTGCACAATCAACAACCCCGCTCCATGTGGAAAATATCAGCCAGAGCACTTAATAAAATCGAATTTTATTTCAATTGAACACGTCTGTTTTTATTTTACCTTCTTACTTTTTTTTTAGTTTGGTTCTACACCAGATAAATGCTCTCACACAGTAACAAATAAATACTCGTAGTAAGTTGTTTTGCAATAAACAAGTGTTGTTGTTTTATATATTTATTTATTTATTTCAACAAATCCTTAAGGATTTTATTTTGGTCGTTGACGACTGAAACTAGAGAATATTAAAGCAGCATGTAAACATTGTAGGAATTTTTTGAAATACTAGAAGGGGAGGGTGATAGTGGGGGGTGGTTTAACACAAAAACAGAAAAGTTTAGGTAAAACGATATCAATGATTATGGTTTATTAGTGTGAAAATATTTGTGTAATTTTATGTTAGTGAGATCCTTAGAGAATTGTGGATTGTTTTTAAACGTAGTGTGTGGTTGTAAATTTTTCGTTTAATTGTAGAGGTATAGAAGCAACAAGCTAGTCGTTGAGTAAACGTTCTACCAAAGAGTATTCTTATTATAAAAGGTTTTTTTAACATTTTAAAGTTTTTTGTTAGCAGAAATTTTAAAAACATTATTTATATACATATTAATTTTATATTTTTTATATTGAGTTTGACGTCTCTCTATTTAAAACTCAATATAAAAATAATTTGTTCGAATAAAATTTTAGTTCAGACACAATGAGTGAAATTAGTCTTAGGCTGAATTCACCCATTTTTTTATATTGAGTTTAAAAAGGAGAGACGTCAAGCTCTAAATAAAAAAAATTTGTTCGAAAAAAATTTTTGTTCAGACACAATGAGTGAATTCAGCTTTAGACATTGTTTAAATTATAAAATAATAAAAAAACAAAAACATTTTAGTTAATAAAAAATTTTTAAGATTTTCGATTAATGGGAAAACTGTGAAAACTTTAGATAAATATCTTGTTTCTGCCTGAATAAATTTTTTGAAGGAAAATTTTTATTAAATTAAATTTTAATTCGGAAAAAATGTTGTTTATATGATAGTTTTGTAAAAATTAAAAAATTTTTTTTTATATTATGAAAAATTTGTAAATATTACTAGGTTTCTTATTAAAAACTAACAATTTGTTTTTTTTTTTAAATTTTTAATAAAATTTTTTTTATACAAAAATGACGATAAGTTATTTTTTAGGGGAATTTTACGAATAATTTTGTAAAAAAAACGTTAACAGATTTGAATTAGTTATCCTTAAAAACACGATTGGTAAATTTTTCTTTCTATTTAAAAAAATTTCTACAAGTTTTTTTTCTTTAAATTTCTTAAAAATCTTATATTTTTACATTCAATAACAGTAGTACCGATGAGAAAAAGAGTGCTGACGATGACATCGTAGCTGGTTTCGAAAATGCATTACACTCGGCTAATATCATATGGGAAAACTGAATTTTTAAATACAATAACATTCTCAATATATCAAAAATATAAGAACTTTAGGCCAAAGTAAGAATCATTAATAAATTTATAGATTAATAAGGTTCAATAAATAATAAAATATGAGTTTTTTTCTCGTTAAAAATTATCTTTATATTTTCTTTTCTAGTACAAAGTTTTAATCAATTATTATTTTTTAGGAAAAATGAAATTGAACATATTTTGGATACAATTTTTTTGCAGAAAATTTATTTTTCTTTTTCTAGACATTTTTAATAAATATGTAATCGTTTAATAAAAATTTTTCATAAACTTTAATTTTTAAAATTTTTTTTAAATGTTTAATTTCAAGAATTTTTGTCAAAAAATTTTTATTAAAAATATTGTCTAATCAAAAAAAAATATATTTTTACTATTTTATTTTGATAGAAATCCTTTCCTATATAAAAATATCGTTAAATTTACTATTTACAAATTCGCTGCATTTAACTCTTTAAGAATATTTCCATTAAAATAAATATTTGTAAAATATATCCAATTAACTCTCTAAAATATTTTCCATTCATTTGTTTTCTATATTGAACTTATTTTTACGTTTATTAAAAAGATTCCTAAAGTCTCTAATTTATAAATTTTTCTAGTATTAACAAAAATTTTATTGGTCTTATAACCTTACATCGAATCACTTACATAATTTTGAACAAAGCATTTAACGTTGTCATAACTACGCCAAAAAAAAAACCAGAATAACACAAAGAAATCAAACTAAACAATTAAAAGGCTTCATCAAGGCAGTGGTGCTGTGCTAAAGCGATATTTTGAATTGTATTGAAAACATAATTGACCATTATGAATTTCAAAACATAAAAAATCATCAAATGAATGAAAACCTAATAATGCTGCACATAAATTATGTTATTTTGCAACAAACAAGAGTTGCTACTAACAACAACTAAATACAAAATCAAGTCTTAAGAAAAGATGGAAAATATGTTGGCAAATAAAAGAAAAAATACCTCCCTTTTTCTTGACATCTGTAAAAGTATGTTTGTATGAATGTGTTTAGAAGAAAATTCTTTAAAGAGCTTCAAACAGTTTTGCTTCCTATTGTCCCCTTAAATAGCCTAACCCCCACCCCGTAAATAGTTTTGTCTATAAGTTGAGCTAAATAAAGCCTATTAAAGGATGTTTTTGAGGATTTTTCTTCAATGTACAACTTTTTTTTATCAGCGTGTTTTGTTTATTTTATGGTCATGTTTTTCTTATAATTTTACTATTTATGTGGCCTCTTTTTTTTGCTCACATCTTGTCTTTTTTTGTCTAGGAAGACAAATCTATATTTTGCCACTGCTATTACTGCCAGTATTTTTGTTGACTTGTTTCGTTTGAAAGGAAAGTATGTTAAAGGAAGTACAGAGTTATTTTTATTTTTAATATCTTAATGCCAGTCAGTCCGACGCCTGAAATGATTGTTTTATGCAGAGTTTTTTTCTGTTTTTTTTTCTTTTGCATAAAGATTTTTTGCAGACTTAATGGCAGCCAAAATATAAAAACTTATGGCGCCACCAATTTGACAATAACAAATGGCATTGGAATAGTAACTATTTGACATTTATCTTAAGCAATTTTATGGTCGTGTTAAAGTTGTGAGAAAAAAAAATGTAAAAATTTATGATAAATTTATGCGTGTGCTTAAATTGATTTAATAAGTTTCCTTTTAAATGATCTCTAAATTTTACTCAAAAAATTAAATATTACACCCTTCTCCATGTGGGAAGGGTGAATGTATGTAAGACTGCAATTTAAGCTGTTATTTTTGCAACAACTATTTGGATTAAAATTTTTAGATTAAAATACATTAAATGAGCCCAAATTACATTAAAATCAGTTGCTTCAAATGTTTTGTTTGGTACTTAATACAATTCGAACCCCTTTAAAAGAAGAGGGTGGATTTTTTTTTTGTATATTTAAACAATATATTAAATCAAAAAATTTAAACAAAATATTTATTTTTACCGAAAACTAACCAAACTGTTACGATTTTTAAGAATGTTGTAAAAAATTTTATATTTTCACTTACTTTTTCAGAATTAAGCCAAACTTTGAGAATTTCGAAATCTCCAAAGGCTACCATGGCGGTGTGGGTGGCTACGAGGAAATGGAGGGTGCCGAACGGGAGGGCGATGGACCCGGTGGCGGTATACCATACGATGATGATAGACCCGATTCACCGGCATCGTTTGAGGAAATTGAGAGACCACCTTTACGTAAAATCGATAAATACTGTAGGGCTGAGTGTCCTTGCATGTCGGCGCGTTATACAATCGCGACAATGGCTTGTATTGGCTTCATGATTGCTTTCGGCATGCGTTGTAATATGTCGGCGGCTAAATTAAAAGGAGAACATAATGGTGTAAGTATAATAATATAAAATTCATAAAATATTCTAAGAGAGTAAGAAAGTTATAATCGATCAAGGTAGACCATATAATACCCTGCGCACATAATATAAATTTATTTGTGCGGTTCTAACATTAGATATAAGTCAAAAAAGATTTTATAAACATATTTGCAACAGAGTTATACCTTATTTACATTTAGTTCTATGTTAACACTAGCCAGTTATTAGCATTAACGCTTTCAAACAAAACTAATTGTGTTCGTCCGTGCGATCCGTCATTAAAATATAATCAAAATTGCGACCTGTACTTTGAAATCAAGGTTAACATGGCCAAACAGACATCGTTTTTTCGACCTAGCAAGTGATTGCAAGCAGATTTGTATAGATGTGTTAAATTCTTTTTAGCGTTGCAAACTTAAGCACAAACACATAATATCCTTATCTGCTATATATAGTGGTGTAGGGTATATAAAGTACCACAATTATTAGAAATGAACATATCGCCATAATTAATAGATTAATTTCATTTTATGTTATACGTCTGTTTGTATGAGTATTTTTGAAACAATATAAAGCTGTCAATTTAATTTTTTAAAAACTTCAACCAGAAACAAGTCACGTTTTCTCATTTTTATAACATTAAATATCAATTTCTTTCTGTTGCAGTTAAAAGTTATAAATTTTAATGGTTACATTTAAGTTATCGTAATATCGTTAGAGTTATGTACATATATATGTATGTTGTGTTTTATAATTCTATCATGCTCGTTAATATTTGCCTTGAAGGCCTTATTTGTCATTGGCAACAAACACACAAAAAACATTACACACAACACATTTAAACAACAAAACTTATGTATGTATTGATGTATGTATATATGTATGTGTGTATGTATTACTTATTTGGTGTTTTGGTAACAGGATGTTTTATGACTCCTTTCCTGTTTTGTTGCTAAAAAGAAATCTTTTGTATATTGTTATTTAGTGGAGACTTTAAAAAAAATATGTATTTGAATTCAAATAAATTTTTTTCTGTGAAACTTTATGATTTCATGGTCTTTTGTTCTCGTGTTTTAGAGTCTGTCTTATACTTGTAATGACTGTTGTTATTGTTGCTAATGGATGCATTATGTTTCCATTTTTTTTCTTTTTTAAATGAAACCGTTTTTTCAACAAATTTTAAAAAGTTGAAAAATAATATAATATCAGATTTTAGCGATTCATTCTATATATCAGCTTTTAGCGATTCATTCTAAACATTTTTTGAGGGGTTTTTAAATAAAAGAAAAATTATAACAATAGCTACTTAGACTCGGTTTACGTTACTAGTTTTTAGTTTTTTTTTTTTGTATTTATTTAACTGCGATAAAGTTCATAATTCTAACTTGATTATTTGGTAAGAAATTTGTTTTGTATTTATATTTCCAATGATTAATAATAAAAGATAATTAATATAACAGCCATTTCGTTTGGTAAAAGAGAATATTTCTATACATTTTAAAAAACAGAAATGTTATTTAACATTTTATTTTAAAAATGCTTTAAAAATAGAAAATTATTAAAAATGTTTCATTTATAAGTATTTTTACTTTTCCTTAATGGAGACCGATAAAATGTTTAATATAGCAAGGAATTAATTTTTTTAAGCCTTTGTAACAAAAAGGAAAACAAAAGAAAAAATAAATAAAAATAATAATAAGCGAAAATTCGCTACTCGAATATGCCAAGTTCCTCCATCAATTACGCAGTGCCTAGTGCCTAGTAAATTTTTTGGTAAAACTAGTTAGTTTTTCGAACGTAATTTATTATCAAATATATCATGTTCAAAAATTTTCTTTAAAATATATGCGCCAATTTCATTAATAAAATATCTGCTACAATTATTCAAGATTTTTATTTGTCAAAATTTAAACTCGTATGTGTGTTAAAATGTTTAAATAAATAAGAAGATATATTAAGTGTGTTGTTATAATATTTATGCTATACGGTACTAAATATTTAACATTAGCCATAAATTTTCTTGTTGTTGTTACGTGTACGATTCACACATATAACAACAACTATATTAATATTTTTTTCTCAGAAATAAGTTTTTTGGGTAAGAACATGGTTTTTTGCTTATGGCTTAGTAGATTTCACAGATTTTTAATAGCGAAATTCTCCTGAATATGTGTACATATGTATCCGATAAGTAATAGATTACTTGGCCATCGAAGTGTTAACAAACTATTGTTTGTTAACGGGAGGTTTCAGCATTTTTACTTTGGAAAGCCCTTTATACTGGTTTTTTATATGAGCCTACCATGTGATAATCTAAATAAAATAAAGCTACTTGTTATTCCAGGTCCATATTTTTCCACTGGGTGATTTAGCGTACCAATTACTCTAAGAAAAATATTTTTAATACATTTCCTTAAAAAAATTTTAATTAAGAAATCTGATTCTTTAATATTAATACCAAATAATATGCGTTAAGTAAAGGCGCATGTCATGTTTCATCTACATATATGTACATATTTCGTAAATTTTTTATATATCATATGAAGAATAGAACACATTTTAAAAATATAAGACATATTTAATACGTATTTCGTTTTTATACAAAGAAACTAGACAAATCCTTTATTTACCATTATCCCTCGATTTACCATTATCCTTAAGACACACAATAAACCGGATGCATATTTATGCCTTTTTAACATAATACCAGAAAAAAAAGACTAAAATGTACAAATATCATACCCAACATAAAATTATTTCCTATTTACTATACTTTTGAAAATCATATTTAAGAAAAAAAGGCAGCAAACTTAATGGACACTATTCATGAGCATATAAATCTTAAGGATGAATATGAAAATAATTGAATACGAAGATTTATTTTATTTCATATTTTGTGTTTGAATGACGAAAGGAAATACCAAAATGATATTATTTTATTTTTATTCCCCCCCTGCTCACACTTTTGTTTAACAGACAGCTTTTATGAATTGGACAGTGGCCACCGAGAGTCATGTGGATTCATCATTCTTCTGGGGTTATTTGATAACACAAATACCAGGCGGTTTTATTGCATCCAAATTTCCAGCGAATAAAATCTTTGGTCTATCGATTGCCAGTTCAGCAACATTGCATTTGTTTGTGCCATTTGCAATGACACTAATGAAGGGCGATGTGGTGATATGTGTGCGTGTATTACAAGGATTGTTTGAGGTGAGTAATATGATATTTACGATTATTTACTTTTTGCTAAGCTGTTTGTTGTTATTGCTTCTGTTTTTGCGAATGTGGGGGAGGGGAGTAGAAGAAAGTTTTTTTCTAAGCACATCAAAGCTTCTTTTAGGCATTTGTCTGTTCTTCAAGATGACATCATGCGAAAAGGATTTCTTATTATTGAATTTTGGTTGGTTTTTTTATCTGTCTATTCACATGTGTATGTGGGAATATATTTAAAAGGATTTCATTTGCTTTAAGTTTTTGGGATTTTTGTTTTGTTATTTTAATATTATTTTAAGATTTTGTTAAACATGATGTAATATAGCTTTAACCATTGATTTCTGAACAAAAGATTAAATAAATACATTTACTTTTAAAAAGATATTTTTAAAATAATCCTTTTGTTAACAGGGTGTAACATACCCCGCCTGTCATGGTATCTGGCGTTTTTGGGCTCCCCCTATGGAACGTTCACGCTTAGCCACGCTGGCGTTTAGTGGTTCATATGCAGGTGTTGTAGTGGGTCTACCCTTATCTGGCCTCTTAGCCGATTCTGTGGGCTATCAGGCTCCCTTTTATGCCTATGGAGTATTTGGCATTATATGGTAAGGGTTTTCTTGAAATCACAAATCTTTTTTATATTAAAATAAATTTAATAAAAAAAATCTTTCGTTTAGGTATTGCTTTTGGTTATGGCTTTGTTTTGAGAATCCCCGTAAACATCCTGCCATAAGTATACCCGAACTAAAGTACATTGAAAAGTCGCTGGGTGAAACGTCAGTGCAGCCGAGTATGCCAAACTTAAAGACTACACCTTGGGCCGCAATGGTTCGTTCTATGCCGGTTTATGCTATAATTGTGGCAAACTTTTGCCGTTCTTGGAATTTCTATCTGTTGGTTTTATTTCAATCTTCGTTTCTCAAACATAAATTTCATTTTAAAGTCGAAGAGGCCGGTTTTGTGGGGTCTTTGCCACATTTGATAATGACGACAATTGTACCGTTTGGCGGTATGTTAGCCGATCATTTGCGTAAGAATGGCATAATGTCTACAACAAATGTAAGAAAGTTGTTTAATTGCGGCGGTTTCGGCATGGAGGGTATATTTTTTCTTTTTGTGGCTCATGCGGATACAGCGGTAAGGTTAAGAGAGGCGAAATATATAAAAGAGATTTTAAAGTTTTAATTGTTTATTTTTATTTAAGACTGGTGCCATGTTTGCTTTAACTTGTGGTGTAGCCTTTTCTGGTTTTGCCATATCCGGCTATAATGTAAACCATTTAGATATAGCTCCACGTTATGCCAGTATTCTAATGGGTCTTTCGAACGGTATTGGTACACTGGCTGGTATTATTGTACCATACGCCTTGGATGGTCTTATACAAAAAGATGTAAGTATTGCAAAATTTTAAAAAAACAGAAAAAAAATTTTTATGTATGAAGAATACTAATTTTGATTCAAACAAAAAACCGAAATTTATGACTGAAAACTATTTGTTTGTCGCCTTTAAATGCAATTTCGACTCCAAAAGAATCCTGTAGCAAACCTAATTGTCTTTTTGACAGTAATGATCCTTCTAGTATAGAAAATTTAGAAAAATAGTTTTTACAAAATTTAAAAATTTGTCGCTTTATTTTTAAATTTTTTATAGCCGGAAGGTTGCTGGACAACTGTCTTTACTTTGGCCGCTTGTGTTCATTTATGTGGTTGTAGTTTTTATGGTCTATTTGCTTCGGGTGAATTACAACCTTGGGCTGAGCCACCACCAGAAGAGAAACAAGTCTGGTCACCACCAATGGGTGCTATAAATGAAGATCCTACAAATGGGGCCGCAGCTGCAGCGGGTTATGTCAAAGAGACATCATTTGTAAGTTACATAAAAGTCATTAGGAAAAAACATTTTAATCATTGTATTTCTGCTTTTATTTTGTTTCATAAAAAAAGGGTGAAACACCACAATATACCGAACAAAGTCAAATGCAACAACCAAATACCATTAATTATGGTGCGACAGGTCACGTGGCCAATAATCCTTTTGCCATGGCTGGCGTTAGTTCTAATATAGCAACCATCAGCGAAGAAAGCATGCAACCTGATGCCAATATAACAGACAATTATCAGAGTTATGACTACACGACAACAGCGACAACTCAACAACAATCGGCAATGGCACCACAAATGGGACAAATGCCAACATATGAACAACAATATCCTCAATTTCAGCAACAACAATAGGTAAATCACAATAAAACATTAAAACGATGTTAATATTAAAGGTAAAGGAGTTAAAAAAAGACTATAAAAATAACAGTTTAAAAGCAAACAACAGTAAAAGCTCACACATACAAAATACATACTTACATATAACATAAAAAACAATCAATATTATAAATATGTTAAAGAGAAAAACATCACTGGAATTACTTTAAAAGATATTATAAATGCTAAACAAAAATTATTAAACGTAACTAAAGTACGAAATATATAAAATCGTTAAAATATCATGCCAAGCTACAAAACACTTCTTCATACATATACGTTTTTAATTTAATGTGTATCGTTTTCCCTTTTTCAATTATTACTGTTGAATTTTATTATATATAAAAAATTAAATTTAGATAAATCTATTTATGTATTTTACAAAAAAAAAAAACCAAAATATAAAGAAATTAAACCCTCGGATTTGAAAAGAAAATTTTAAGTGCGTTTAAGTTACGAAATATTTATTTTAACTATCTTAGAGGTAAAAATTGTCGATTTTGCACTAGCTTTATCAGCAATTTTAAAGATTCTTATGCATTATTTGTTATTTTCACTTTTACAACTTTGTTTTAAAGTGGTTAATAATTGCAAGGCAAATAACTCCATTTTGCACTATTTTTAATTAATGGACTCGATAGTTCAATATTAATATTAAGTGGCTCACAAAAAAAGCAAACAAACCCTAAAATAACGCTTTGAACAAACATGTATTTTAATTAATGTAAAAAAATTCTGTGAGCGAAAAATCATGTTAATTTTTAAAGACGAATTCAAAATTTCAGTGAAAAAAGAAAGTACATTTCAAAAGTTTAGTTTTTTTTTTGTAAGCACAATCAAAATATATAACTCATAAGTAACTTTGCAGAGGTAGCCAGTTAATCCCAGTGCAAAAATATTTCAAACCTGTGGATTTTTTCAATCCTTTCGTGTCTCCGCATTGTTTCTCATTACAATTGATGTCACTTGAATTTGTATAGAAAACTTAAACATGATCTTTTTTGCAATAAGCTTTGTACAATTCTGACAGTTTCACATTTATTGTGAATTTAAAATATTATGAAAGGAACTTTGCACTTTTTGCATTTAATTCGATAGCCGTAAGCTGCCGGAATATATATTTTTACTTCATATTTGTATTACTCGTCAAAGAGAATTTCTTTTGAAATTTGGTTTGTCTTTTTTATTAGCCTATATGGGGAATTATTCTAACAAGCCATATTTGTTCCATGCTGTTAACTAGTAATCATCCGACATAAAATTTTAATATTAAAATTAAAATAAAGAATTATCAATATATTTTGAAATTTGTAGAAAAGGTTTGCATAATTTATTTAAATTTTTTTTAGAACATTCTTATATTACTTTTAAATTTGTAAAACATTTTAAAAAAATCCAATTTGTAAAAATATCACAAGTTTTTTTTTTTATTTACAAGCAATTCTGGATACAAAATTGTACCGAAAATTATTTTTAGAAATATAATGTGAAGCAATTTAAAATTTTCTTTTCAAATCTCTATAAAAAATACTCTCTAACAACCTAAATACTTTATAATACGAAATATACACATTTATAATTTTAATTTTTAGTTTAAATATATATTTTAATTAAAAAATTGTTTATTATTAAACAAAAATCAATTATTAAATACATAAAGAAAACTGTTAAAAACTATATTTATATAATAAAAGTCTATCTTGTTGTTAAAAAATATTTGAAATAACTGTTTTTGATTATTAAAAATATAAATAAAAGATATTAAATATTTATGCAAACATTTTAAATGTCCACACTGTAACTAATAATTTTGTAATAATTATTTTAATATATATTTATAAAAATAAAACTAAAGTTGTGTAAATCATGCAAAAACTATGACAGATTATAAAGAGTTTCACACTAGACATTTTAAGCGAACAAAGTAGAACAAATTTGTAAATATCTAAAAATTAAATGAAAACTACTTATGTTTTGGGCTATTTTTTAGGTTATTAATTTTTTTCTTTAAAAAAATTATGAAATGATTAAATCATAATTTATTTTACCACAAATAATATTTTGGATAACACAAATAAGCTATTTATTAATAAATTAAATGTATTATTGTTAATTAAATATTTAATATTAAATATACTTACATAAGTGTGATAGTTTTAGGTTAATTTTAGCTAAAAACAAAAAAGGAAATTTTTAAATAGTGAGATTTATTTTTTTGTTTAAATAATTTTTAAACTCTTTTAAGCTAAATTTTTTTTTAAGTTTTAAATAATTTTTTTTTATAGAAAAATGTTTAAATGTTTTGATAAATTTTTTTTGTAAAGGATTTTTTGGAAAATAATTATTAACAGAAATTTTCGATAATTTGTTATATAGAACTTTTTTGATTTATCAATTCCTTATATACAATTTTTTATTATTTTTTCTTCTAAAATATGTTATTTTTTATAAAAACTTAAGATAGGTTATATGTTTCCTTTTTATAAAAAATTTTTATTATATGTTAAATTTTTTTAATTCCCGAATATTTTATAAAAAATATTTAGATTTAGAGTTAAAGCTAAAATGTTCTAATTTCCTTTTGAATCTTAAATCTCATCATTTCGTTTTAACTTTAAAAAATATATCTAAAAACAATACTCATATAAAGTTATTTAGGTTTAACTTACAAAAAAAATTGCAAATAAATTGTATGAAATATGAACAAAAAAATTTTCTAACTAAAAGAGTCAATTCTTATTCAGTAATTTGTACAGATACAGTAAATATAAAATTTATTATAATTAATTAAAAAAGTTATAAATAAAAAAAAATATTTAAACATAATTATAAAATATTTAAATTCACAAAATAACTAGTTTAATCAAAGTTATACTTGGAGTTCACTTTAGAAAAAATAATATTTTAATTATAACAAAATAATTAAAACAAATACTGCTTGTGCAAGTAACAATAACTAGTATTTAAGGACTAAATTATTGATATTAAATTAAATAGTATTTAAATAAATTTATCATAAAATAATAAATCTGTAGTTTATAGAAAAACGCACATGTATTTGATAAGATCCTAAAAGTAATTTTGTATTTTTTTTTTTTTGTAACCCTCTAACAGTGAGCACTGCACTTTTTTACAAGGAGCACTTTTTATTTTTTATTTTTGCATATTTTGTTGGTTTGTTATTAGTTTTATCTGTTTAAATACACTTAAAGATGTAACAATACATTTTTAGTTTTTATTAACGATATTTTATAGTTAAGTATTCAGCACTTAATAAAAACTAACTACAAAACCAAATTTTAATTTAGTACTTTATAAAAGGCACATTTTGCACCAATTTTTAATTTTAACACTGCACACACATTACAATTTGACATTATTTTGCTTTAGTTGTGCATCGGTTTTAAAGCACTCATTTTTTTATTTATACATTTAAAATCGAGGCTTTGATGCATTCATTCTTAATCTTTGAAGTTACACATTTTATTCACACAAACTATTTCGCACTTAAATAACGTTATGTAGTTTTTAAATTACACAATAATAATATTTTAATAAAAATGCACACATTTTTTTTGTTATGCACTAATTATTTTCACACTTATCTTTATTATAATTATAATTTACATAGTTTTTAAAATTGTTTTAGTTATAGAAATACAATTTTATCGCACGTATTAAAACTTGGCACTATTTTAGAAATGCACTTTCATCGAACACATTAAAACTTGGCACTACTTTTGTTAAATCATTCTGTTAATTTCGAATTATATGTATTAAAAACTACACTTTACATGTTATTTTAGTTTTATACTTGTTTTTATTGCACTAGAATCACTTTAAAAACTGGAGAATAGGCACACTTTTGCACAAACTTTGAATTTCGTTATCGGCACAATTGTATATGGTGCTTTCTTTAATCAACTTTATTTATTTTTATGTTATTTTTCGAAGAGTTATATTTTTACTTTTATATTTCGAATCAACTGTTAGATTTTCAAAAGGTTTACAACACAATTTTTTTAAATATTTACAATTATTGCATAAATTTAAAAATAAATTATTCATAATAAATTTTTAAAATTAAAAATTTTTCAAATTTATAAAACAAAGTTTCCTTAGCAAATCTGTTTAACATTTAATAAATTAAAAAATAATTATAAATTTACTCTTAAAATTATGATGAATTTTTAACTTTATTGAACGAAATTTTCATACAATATTTGTTTTATAAATTTTGATAAACTTTAAAATTATTTATGAATAAGGGGTTAAAGTTCAATAGTTTTTAACCAATAATTAATATTTTTAATAATAAAAATACACCGATATCAAATACATTTAAATCAGGTGCTTTTTATTCTTTGTACTTTTTTGAGCATTATATTTATTGTCATATAATGTTACATTTGGCCAGATGGGCATCTAGAAATCCTAAAATATCGGTAAGAAATCATTAAGTATATGATAATCGAGATATAGTGATAATGTAAAAATATTATTATTACTATTTATGTACTTCCAACTTTATTTTACAAATTTTCAAAAAAAGTGTTTTGCTCAATTTTCGTTCTATAAACAATTTTTTTTTTTATTTAAACATTATTTTCAACTAAAAAAATTATTTGTTTAAATATATTTATTGCACTCTATATAATATTGCACAAATTATTGGTATTAGTATATATAAGTATAAATATAAAAATAATATTGTAAATACATATATTTTGAATTAAATTAATTTTATAATTTTTTTATATTTGTCTTTATAAAATTGTTTAAATAAAAATATATTTGTGTTTAAGTGTTATGATTTGATTGATACATGATTTTATAAAGAATATGGATGGATTTTTTTGTTAATTAATTAATAAAAGTAGTAAAATATTTTTTTAAATATAAAAAATTACATCCCTTATAAATTATATTTGCTTTAAGCAATTGTACTTAACTACAATTGAATTATGTGGTATTTACTAAATTAAAAGCATTTTTCATATTTTGTTAGTTTTTTAAAATTTATTTTTGTTAAACAATTGTTTTGTAATTTCCTCTTTTTTTAAATTTAAATTACCTTTTTTTTGTAGAAGGTTTATAAAAAATTTATCGTCGGGCATTGTGCAATAACAATAGTTAAGGTAGACGGAAAAAATTTGGTAAAAGTCTGCTCCTTTTAAATTTTTTTTAGAAAAAAGACACATTCTTTTAGACTTACATTAAATTAATAAAATTTCAAAATATTTTTCTAATCTTGGGATTCCATACTAGGTAAAGAAATGTATTGTATTATTAGAAATATATTCTTTGTAAATTTAATTATTTATTTGCAGTTGTTAATTTTTAATTTATTTTAAATGAAATTTTTTTTATTATGATGCTTGGTCTCGAAAAAAGAAATTTTAAAAGTTTTTAAAGGCACTGTAGAAAAAACTTATTTCATTATGCCTGTTGAAAAACTTTTGTCATTTGTAAAGGGAGAAAGCAGCGCTCTACTCAGCAAAAAAATCACAAAGTACATACATACTGCTTCCTCTATTGGCTCTTAAAGTTATAATCTTACAGATGTGCAAAATAAATACATTCAGCAGTTTCTTAAAAAATCCAATTCAAAGCAGTTCCTCTAAGAGAGGAATTTTATACAAACAACATGTAATCTTTCATTAGAACTGGAATAGGTTCGCAACCAAACCCTGCAAACCCTACAAAGCTGCATTCAAAGAAGCATAATAAGAACAAGATTTTTATTCCCAGTTTTAAAATACTGAGGAGTAGACTTTTACCTTAATTAGATTTAATAAGAAACGTTTAGAGTTTAATTTATATTTTATGAGAGGTACTCACTCTCAGGCTGTGTTGAAATCAATAAACAACAAAATAATTAGCAAAAGATTTTTTTTTGTAAGACAAACTAGTTTAATTTAATGTTTAATTAACTTTTTGGTAAAAATAGAAAGTGTTAGATTAAAAATAAAAAGTATTTATAATAACTAAATTAAAAATATAATTTTATAATATTAAATAAGCCAATTTATGTAAATATGTTAAATAAAACAATAAACTAGCAAATCATGAAATGCTTTTGTGAGTAATTTAAGTTCAAAATTGTATATAAAAAAAATTTAAAATTAAAACTAGAAATATTAAAACAAAATTACAACACAAAATGTAAGCAAATTAAATAAGTTTAAATAAATAAATTTTCAAATTATTAAAAACTTATGCTGTGGCAAACAAATAAATATTAGAAAAAAAATTAATAAACAAGTTTCTTAAAAAAAAAACGTAAAGAAATAATAAAAATTGATATATAATTTATAAAAAAAAAAACAATTATTAAACTTTTTGATGTTTATTAAAATTAAAAAACCCTAAAAATCACAAAATATTGTAGACAAACAACCCTTTTCTAATAAATAACCGCCCACAAACACACAAAATATTTATTCGTGTTTTCGTTGTTTGTTTATTTTGTTTGTAAATTAATAATAAAAAATAAAAATAAAATAAAATACATAATAATATAATTATAATTTATTACAATAGTCATTGTATTTTTAAATGTTATTTATTATTTTTGTTATTATTTTGTTAATATTTGTAACTGTAATTTGTAGTAGAAAAATTGACTGAATATGCCATTTAATATACAATGAAATAACAATAAAATTAAAACAAAAAATCTTTCATTAAAACAACTATTCATGTGTTATTTTTAAAAATAAAAAAAATCACTGTCATCCAAATAGCCTAAATAAATTATTTATTTCAATACTGTATTGTATGTATAATAAACGAAAATTCGATAATCTAGAACAAACATAAATTTCACAATAAACATTAAATAAACTAATATTATATATAATCAAATTTTAATTATTAAACTTAAATATCATTGTAATCAAATGCTAAATTAAAAAAAAAAACTATAAAAAACTGAACTAAATAAACTGAGAATTTTCCAATAAAGCAATTTTATGAAATATAATACGAAAATCATTGAAGAAAAAACCCGGACAAAAAACCAATAATCAAGAAACGAATGTAAATCAAACAGTAACAAAACAACATATAAATAAATGAAATGTTAAATTAATTCAAAATATGTAACAAATTATTTATTTATTGAAAATTATAAGGTAAGTAAAGGATACAAAAACAAATATATTTTAATACCAAACTTTATTTTTAATTGCAGTAACCGTTGAAGCCACGAAATCAAAATATTCATTAAATCAACTGTTTTTTTTTAAGTTTTATTATTAAAAATATAAGTTTTTTCTCCAAAAAAGTAAAGGCCATAATATTAAACCAGGCTGGTTTCTGATATGAATTCATTATTGTTGGCAAATTGTCTTTCATTACTTTTGACTCTTATTGTGCCAAAATGTATATAAATTTCGATATTTCTTTCAATTTTATTAGGTTTGAGGTGATTTTGGTAAGTGGACTTACGTATTTAGCATCAACCACCAAAAATGTTGTAGAAGATTCTGTATTTAGACCAAACTTATTTGTGGTAATATTGTGTTTTTAGATTCCAATATACCTAATAGTTTTATGAGCGATAAGATAATATCTAGAAATATGACCTATGGGCCAATGTGACCTAAGTTCACAAAACTTAATAGAGAGATTTGTGTCTGCGTAAAATTTGTATAAATTTTTATTTAGATTTCAATATGTTTAACAGTTTTATTAGCTTTAACAAAATGAGCCCAATATGGCAGCTAGGATCAATTATGAATCGATTAGATTAGGTAAAATATTGTTGGTTTAAAAAAAAATTGTATATCGATTTTAATTTTTTAACAGTTTAATGAACTTTTAAGTAATTTCTGTGATTGGGGAGCAAGGGCTAGTTATGGTGTAACATATGACTGATTACAAAAGCAAAAAAATAGTCTATATATACATACATACGTTGGCCCATTAAAGATATGCAAAAATTCAATGATATTTATTCAAAATAGCGACCTGTTCTTTGATTACAAGGGCATACATATAATTCATATATAATTGGTCTAATTTTAGGTAGTTGTTGGACTGTTTTTTTGTGTTAATCAAAAAAGGAAAACGAATCCCAATAATACAAAACGAATTTCCTTTAATTTGTTTTAATTAAAACTTTCTAAATATTTTTTTGTTTTATTTTATTCAATCAGGGGTTAGGAAAAATAAAATATTTCTAAACATTTTGTTTAAATAGCTACATATTATCTATTATATTTTTATCAAACATTTATCTAACACTTTTTAGAAGTCCTAAAGTTCTTAAATTGTATAAAAAGTTAAATAATATTCACATATACATACATACATAGTTATTTGTATGAAAGATTTAAAATGATTAATTAAAAGGTATTTTAAATATGTAATTCAATATTAATGTATTAAAAAATATATAACTTACCTTTAATTCAAACATTACTGCATTAAATATTTTTTTTTATTAAATTTAATTTAAATTTATTTAATTTTTTTTTCTATTCTTAAAAGGAACATAGATTTTTACTATAATTTTTAATATATTTGCACAAATTTTAAATTATTTTTATTTTTATTATGACTTCCTTTCATTTATGCACTTAAGAATTAGTAAAGAGATATTTCATCTCATTAACACTTTTTTATTATTATCTCTCTCTTTAAGTAAACAAGACAAACATACATTCACACACTGAGCAACCGCCATTACTAAAAACGAACACTTAAAAAATTGCAATTTTCCTTATTTTTATACACTTTTTTTCATAATAAATTTCATATTTTTCATTAAACAAATTACATACACGTAAAGTAAAGACATTAATTTATAATTTTATATAGTTTTTTCTCGAAAATATGTAGATTTAAGCACTAAAATAGTTAATTTAAAACACTTTATACTATGAACTACCGTCTTAATTGCTTGCGAATAAAAACTGAACTAAACTATAAAATTGAGTGTGGAATTTGCATTTTAAAGTTCCGTTAACTGAGGTGGGTTTAGAGCTTTAATAAACAAAATAAAAACAGAGTTGTTTTTATTAAAATGTAGACAACTGGGTTGGAGAATTTGTTGTCATAACAGTATGGTATATTATAGGTATTAATAACTAAAATAATTTAATGCAACTTTTAAAGCTTCTTTGGTTTTATGCAATATTTTCTTTATTTGATCAATTTTATAACAATTTATTTTGTATACAAAATACACAGTTTATTGCTAAAATTTTAATTTATGTAAAATTACTATCTTTATTATATAATGATTAGAGAAAGTTTAATTTCTATTTTATGCAAAATATCTATCTTAGTTTTATTTGTTTTTTTAAATAACCAAATAAAACAATAGTCAAGTAAAAAAAATCAACCAAACCGTTTAACTTCCCTACTTAATAACAAATAATGATGACAAAACTTAAAAATATAATTTATTAATAAATACTTATTGTTAAAAATATTAAAACAATTGTTTTAATTAATAGAAAGTTTTTATTCTTAATTAAAAAACATTATTTTGTTGTAGAAAATTTTTCCTTTTGTAGGAAACTATTTACATATTATCTGTTAAAAATGTTCTTTTGTATGATGTTTAAGAAAAGTTTCCTCACTATGGATGATTTTTTTAATGAATTTCATACTAATAAAAATTGCTTTAATAAGTTTATCATCATTACCTTCTATTCTAAAAATTAACCATTAACATACTTATTTAAACAAATATTAACTCTTAAAAATACAGAGTTTAAGTTTATTTTAAAGTTTAAGTATTAAAACATTTTTAAAATAAATATACAAAACGTTGCTTAATGCAAAAAAGGTACACTCCTACTAAATAATAAATCAACTACATAATAAATCACAAAGATGTACTAAATTTAATTAAACTTTAAAAGAAAAACTTAAACACTTTTTAGGGTGTCTTAGTTTCTTTAAAATGTTAGCAGATGACGTCTTCTTCGCACGCCTTGATACTGTCCCGTTGTGGCTGATCGACCTTTACCGGGAAAGCCACGCGCAAATGGTGGTTTGGCATTAGTGGTGACATAATAGTTGCCACGAGCTCTAAAAAAAATTTGAAAGAAGCAAAAGTTTTAGTCAAAAGTCATAAACTTGAATTTAAGATTCATCAATCAATTTCGAATTAACTTCAAAGCAACTTAATAAAAAAGCTTTTCGTAAGTTTTAGGAGTGTGTGTGTCTTTTCTTTTTGGTATTGCATTTTAATTGATTTTCTTACTTGTGCGATACATGCTCTCCCATTAGAACATATTCGGAGTCTTTTGGCTCACACCAACCTATCAAATACGTGAATAGGTTCGGACAAGGACCAGCGTAAAAACCTTGTGTCGTTGTAATCGATTCAATAAAATATGGAGTCACTTTTGTATGATCACAGGCTAAAGTTTCTAGAAAAAAATTAATTAAATAATTTAATTCAATTTTTTATAAAAAATTTCAGGAAGCAAATACACTTTTTTTATACATTAAAACCTTAGGCTTTTCTAAACTAAAACTTACGAAACAGTGTTGCTGAACCCACACAGGCCGGCTGACGGGTACCACCATTAACATAAAAGTCCGCATGACCACTAGAATGCCATTGGCCCAAAATGCCTGCACCTGTGTGTAAGACATCTACGAAATGAGCATCTGTTAAATCCAAATCCCTTGAGTTATTAGAGCCACCATAAAAGAATATTGTGGGATCCAAAGCGGTGATTCTTCCCATTTTTCCCTCTTCAGGTTTCAAATAGTTCGCCACCAAACCCGCTATATGAGCCCCCACACTATAACCAATAAAGTGTAAATCATCTGGTATTACACCTCTCGGATGTCTGGCCAAATATTTTACTAATTGTGAAATACAAAGGCCCCCGAAACGTGGTGACCAATCCATTTGACTCAGACAAGGTTCCTTTACCGCCGAACTATAATCAACGATGATAATATTATACTCTCCTACAGAAAAATATGCCTGCCGTATGTCTGGACTTGGACTTAAGTCGCGACCACCACCAAAACCATGTATAATAATTTTGGTGGGATAACGTGGATTAAAGTGTGTATAGTATAGGGCATTATCATCCAGGACATCTATAAATTCAGGATTTTCTTGTGTTCTTCGGGTGTACAAAAAGAATTGTATTTTGGGATGTGGACATCGAAATGGTTTCTCTAAACACGAATCGGTTACATAGATTTGAGTCGATTCGTTATTTGCTTGGGCCTCTGGAAATGAAAAGAGTAATTTGTTCTTTTTTTATTTTTGTTTTTATTTTTACTTATACAAATAGAGACTTTATTTAAATTACATAATCCTCTTCAGTAGATAAAACCTGCTTGCCTTTAAAAGTGGAGAAAGGCTAACTTAACATCCAAATCTAAATTTGATGGCATAAATATAAAATCAAATTTGTTTCCTTATTTGCCTTAACAATTAGTTGGGGAAAATAACAAACATCCTCAGCATGCAACTCATATATATATCCATATGAATAAGTAAAGGTATTCACTAGAATCTCCTTTGATACTAAAACCGCCACCTTAATCAAAAAAGACGGAAATTAACACTAAATGTCGCTATTATATTGTTCTTGAAAAATATGGCTGGCAATTTCAATGTTGCATATAATAAAGCACTTTATAGATCCAATTCCTTTCAGAACGTGCTACAGTACATAGAGAGCTTTCAGCTTTTAGCTTTTTATAAGTAATTTTCGATAAATATTTTTTTTTAGGAATTTGTGATCTCTTGTCATGTCTTTCTAAAGAAATTTTATAAAAAAAACTTTTTTTTTCTATTTACAGAGGATTTTCAAAATTTTTTATAAAGAATTTTCTGACTATTTCTCTCTTTATAAAAGATTTTTGGTAAGCTTCAACTCTCTTTCTCGATATAAAATTCTTGCAAAATTCCTCTCTTCTATTTAATTATTTACAATTCATGGAAATCTTTTGATAAATTCATCATATTAAATAATTTCTTTAATATCCGTTATATTGGCCCGTTATAACAACGTGAATATCCTTACTATCCAACAAGTTTTCACATATTTTCGCAAACGATTCAGCCAGTTTTATTTATTTGTTTTATGAATTCAATTTCATTACATTGTTCCACAGATGAAAAGGAAAGTAAAAGTACCGGAAGTTTTTCTGTTCATCTATCTGCTCCTTTAATATCAACCGATTCCAAGTTAATATGTTTATTTGTTGTTGTCATTTTACTCTGTTTATTTTCTGTTGTTTCCACTAAACCTGTTGCATTTGTCTGTAAACTGCCAGACCAACTGGAAATTGTAATAGTGCGAGTGAATTATTAAAATGATAAGTTATTTTTATTCATTTTATTTGGCGCCTTTTAATAAAAAAAATATAAACTTGTACCAAATACCTGGGACTTTGAGCATTGTATTGTTTTTTATATTTGCTTACTTTGGGGATATTTGCATAAGTATAAGATATTTGCATATTTGCGGAAGAGTTTTCTCTTTTTTTTTTAAGTAATGGCTAAATAGCAAATATTTCTATAGTGAACTACTGACATATTATTTGTTGTGGTTGTTGGAAATATTTAAGATAAGAGCAAGAGATGTTAAAATAGGTTAAAATAGGTATTGATGGACATATTGGAAAGTGTACAGATTTCAGTAGGAGTTTTTCCTCAGTTTGCCCCGTTTTTGACAAGAAATATACCATTTAAATGGAATTTACTTACAACAGTGCAGAAGCGGATAAGAAGTTTAGGAGCTTTAAGCGTTAAGACACTTAATCATATACACACAAGCAAAGAAAACAAAAAATAAACGACACTTCGACGGTTTTTATAAAAAAAAGTTGTAGAAAAGGCATGAGAAGCTACTAAGAAAAATAATAAAGTTGGTACAATTATATTTAAATGGTATAATAAAATATTACGACCTGATTTCAGCCGCAAGCGACTACCAGTTACATAGAAATGTATAGAAAATAATGCATAACGTAACGTGGTCAAAGGAAATTAAAATAAGGTAATATTATAAAATTATGACTTTAAATTCTATAATTCACTTGAGACACATATGTACATACAAAAAATGAAACAAAGACGTAATTGGGGGTGGTGTAGGTTTAGCATTAGGCTAATGGTTAAGCCTGTGATAAGCCGTAGGTTTATTTCAAAGCCGCTGCCAATTTTTTTGTAATTTTTCGCTTCACTCGTATACATTATATATTTTTTAAATTGGCTATAAAAGCATCAAATAATATAGCTGCATAACACCAGATGGCGCTGAGACACATACATATATATGTTCTAGCGATATAATATTCATTCGATTTTTATTTCCATTTTATCAATTTATTTAAGAACTTCTCATTGCCTTTCAAATCTCCTCATCGCTGTCTGTTAAAAAACATCATTTAGGTAAATATTTATTTACAAAAATTAAACCTCTTAACACAATGACACTAAAACATATATTGTTTTTATTTGTATTTCATTTTGATTTTTTTTCTCTTCCAACTTTTTTTTTGAAAAAAATTACAATATCCACCATTTATTTATACGTTTATTTGTTAGTCGTTAATCATCATGTCTACAATTGTAGATGAATGTTGAGTTGATTGCATTAACTTGAACTTCCACGATTATTTAATAAAGCCACTGTTTTCTTGTGTTTAACTGAAAAATTGTTTAAAACACAACTTCCTATTTATTTTTGTTTGATGTTTTTATTTTCGTTTAACGAATTTGTTACAACTAGTAGTAACGTTGACTGCAATTCATATGCAGAGAAGTAAGTAGTTGTACAATAGTTATTAATAAGTTATAGATAAAATGAATACGAATAATACTGCGTCATGGGTTTGTAATAAAAAACATATTTAAAATTAATGTTGCACAAAAAAACGTGAATCGCATCATTATGATTTAATTTTTTAAACAAAAAACTAAAGATTGATGGAAAAAATGATTTCAAATTACAAATAACATTTTTTTTTCAAATAAAAAACATATTAATAAATCATTGATTAAGCACTTATTGGCTGGGAGTTTTAGAAATTAGTTTTCCATCATAACTTGCTTAAAACAAGACCTACATATATTTTTAAACACTTTTGGCCATATTAGTGTTTACTAATTTTTTTTTACTAGATTTTTCATTGTTTTGCACATTTTGCTTTGCACTTGCAAAGATTGTTACACTTTTTTTCTGCTCAAGAAAAATAAATTAAAAGCAAAAATAAAAATAAAATATTTCTGGTTAACTTACATACGCTTAAATATAAACATTATTTATTTATGTATTTATTTCAAAACATTTTTTTTAAATTAATTTTTTGTTTTGTTTAATCATCCAGACAGAAAAAACCCAGTTTTCTTAACTTGTTGTCTTAGTGGGTAAATGCATTTTCTATTCGCTTTGTAATGCATTAAATATACGTTTAAAACCCAATTAATGTCTGTCATTCGCACATAAATCTCATAATAATTTTTATGTGAAAATAATTATGCATCGTAGTGCAAAATTAAGTCGTGTTTGTATGCCTGTTTAGCCTTAAACAATGGTATGCGCCTAAACGCAAGGTTGAAAGATAAATTAATTTCATAATTTTATTTTTGGGTATTGCTCTGATAATTTTTGGGATCAATCAATTTCAAGAAACGTTAAAGATCCTTTTCTTCCATTTCACATTCGAAACCTTATAAAATAATAAGATATGTATGAATGGCAAAAAAAAATTTGACATCCCACTTTTACTTCGACACAGCCGAATATACTGCTCTTAACTGTTTTTATACCCTTCACACACACACATGTGTTAAG
>NDXZ01015844.1:7847-18100 GCA_003055125.1 Paykullia maculata
ATACAAAAACAAAAACAAAGAAGAAATAAACTATTTTAAAGACTTCTTAAATTTCTGAAATTAGAAGTATATTTAATAATCAATCTTCCATTTATAGTAAACAAGTTAATTATTTATTTTATAAAATATAGAAAAATTAAATTAAATAACTTACACTTATGTTTTAATATTATTTTTAACTCTTAACATTACACAATACGTAGATTATATTTTTAAAAATAGTCACTTTTATTTTAACAAAATAATAATTATTTTTATAAAAAATAAAACAAAATAGTAAAATTTTAAATTTTCTTTTACATAATAATAAGAATTGGTTATATGTTAACCTTTTAATATTTGTGGGATAGTGTATTGATGGTCAAAGCTTGACAGCTTGTACTTAATTGAAAATTCATTTTGCATTAAGTACAATATTAATAGTAGAACAAATGATCATAATAAAAAACTGTTTGGCATCATTTATGAATTAAAAAAATATGTCGTTTTGTGTTGCCAACAAAAGATATGTATTTTTGAAAATCATAGCAGAAGCCTAAAAACTTTAAAATTATGTGCTGTATTTTCGAAATATGTATGTGATGACATATGATGACTTCAATTATACTCTCTCTGGCTTCAATATTTTAAGTTTCCAAAAAAAAAAGAAATAGTTAAATAAACAAATCTTTAATGATAAGACAAAAACTGCATGTTTTTATTAAATTAAAATAAAATTTCATATGAGAATTTATATTAAAAATAAAAACGAAATTCGAAATAAAAATTCTCATGAAATTTTAGTTATAATTTTATAAAAACAGGCAATAAATCGCTTAAATAATTTCGTGATATGAGCAGAAAAATCCCAGCAAAAATGAAAATTCTCAAAATTTGTTTAAACCCAAAAAAAAAAGGTTAAAGTGATCTGAGGAAAAACAAAAACTTAACAAATTGGACTTTTATCAAATTAAAGAAATTCATATTTTTTTAAAAATTTATTTAACTTTATTTATTTTAAGTTAAATTAATCCCTCCTTAAATTCTCTTATACAACATTTTGTGGTTACAGAATTAACAAACTAAGCATTAACGTGTAACGATTAACGTTAATAATTTTCGTTAGTTGGTAAAATTCAAAGCAGTCAAAATTAAAAAACAACTTTGTTGATTAATTTTATATTTTAAAAATTTTCGTGACTTTTAAAAAAATGTTTCTTTTATAGTGAAACAAAAATTCTTAAAATGATTTTCACATTATCACCAGCGAAGACCGGTCTGTGGTGGAGGGATTAAGCTCAACACAATAATATTTTAGCCCCCATTTAGTATTTTCAATCTAAACACCACAACGAAATAAACCAACGTTTCTTAAAAATATAATATTTTTTTGAAATTTGAGCTATTTTTTTATTCTGGTAATTATTTTCGTTTTTTTATTTTAATTTGTTGACGCTTCTATCCAAGGCATATCTAACAAGGTAAATAAAGAAAATGTTATTCAGTTGGTTTCTTATATGGATTGTGACATTTTAATACCTTTGAAGCCGTTTAGCTAGTTTGCTGAGTGAAATAAATTAGCCTTGATTTATTTGATTGTAACTTCAAGGGCCATTATTACAACTTAGCAATATTCGTTATCGAATGTTATCGAACAGATAATTAGTTTTTCATTATTATAACTACACTTTAATCTTAAAGTGAACGATAAACTCAAGGAAAGTTCTTTTTACCATTAACTTTTAACGTAAGGTTTGTTAAGTTAAGGTTGTCTGTACTAGATAAAGGTGCCACTTTTTCTTTTTCAACTATTCAAACCTGCCACTTTGCATGTAAAAGGTTGTAGTCTGTGGTAAACAGAAACCAATATTGCCATAATTTCAAAATTATAAAATTTATTTTAAATGGAAGTTGTGATAATGAAACTTTATTGTTTACTTTAGCTAAAGTTATCTTTAGTTATCATACACTTTATAGACAGATCATAATGATGGCCCTAACTTGGGCTGCAAACTGCTGCTGGCACTACGTGGAGACACTTGGGATGATCATACAATTCAATTGCTATCGAAATTGGGTTAGAAAACGCCTAGAAAATACTTGTGTGTCATGAATTTCGTTTTTATCGGTTTAATATTCAAATAAAATTTGGATTTCGAATCTTACATAAAACCAAGACTTTGAAATTCCTGATACAGTAAATGCTCCTTTATGTAATTTTCAAATCCAATTCCAGCAGCAATTTGAAAAAAAATTTCAGTATGAAACAAGTAAAAGCGCTTTTTAAAAAGGTGGTCATCTTTTTTTGCTTATATCTCAACCGGTAATTGATGGATATTGCCAGTTTTCAATACCGACTTTCTCGGAAATATTTCCAAAAGCTTGATACCACATAGAACTCTGGGTTTCCATTTCAACCAATACACGGACAAATAGACAGACGAACATGGCTAAATCGATTTCCCTATCTATAAGGATCCAGAATATATATACTTTATGGGGACGTCAATAAAAAAAGTAGAAATTACAAACGGAATGACAAACCTATATATATCCTTTCCACCTGTGGTAAAAGGTATAAAAGGAGCATGCTAGTTAATTTAAAAAAAGATTACAACTTCCTATACAGTTCTTTACTGTATACAACATATATTGATGAACCTAAGACTATATCTATGCATTTCTTAGGGATGTTAGGGTCCAAGAGAAAACACCTAGAAGAACAAAATGTTGCCAGAAATGTTAATTTTTCCATCAATGTTTTTAAGTTTAATAAAGAACTATGCTTTTGTTCCGGTTCCCAATTAGAAAAATATATGCACATATGTGACCCATTGTTTAAAGAAACTTTTGAGAAAGACTGCAACGTTTTAAATACATATATAATTCTCTTTGTTTTAAACATATGTTTTTATTTAGTTTTTTTCTTTTACCTCGAAGTCAAACTGACATCTATTTTGACCATCGAAACACTTTATATACAAATATTGCATTTGATTATAAATTAAAAACATCATTTACATACATTTAATTAACACAAATCCTGCTTTTTCAAACACAAACCTACAAAAATTTAAACTTTCTGATAACTCCGAATTACAAAACAATAAATTTTTGAAACCCTATGACCTGTAAAATGTTTTTTAATAAACGAACTCAAATTAATGAAAAAGAAAAACATATTTTTTTGAAAAGAAAAGTATTAAAAATATTTTAAAAAATATAAAATATATAATAAACTTGTTTAAAATTAAACTTTAATGTAGTTAATTCATAAAAAAAAAATACATATATATAAAATAAATTGTTAATTATTGCTGACACAGTTTTTTTTAAATAAATCATTGATTAAATGCATTAAAAAATTATATAAAATATAATATATAAATATATACATACATACAATATATACTCTACTTAACTGTATACAAAATAAAACAAAAAACTAATAATTTTTTATAAACTTATTATAGCAAACAATAACTTTTACCCTAAAATCTATTTTACTATCAAAAAAAAAAACGAAATAACTTTATGTTAAGAAATTTTTCTATACCCCTAAAGTTGTTTTTTTCCAATTTCCACAATTAAAACAAAAAAAAAAAAAAGAAGAGAAAAAAACATTCGTTTACAAACATTTTTTATAAACCAAAAAAGGAAAAAAATTAAAATATTTAAATAATTGTAATGCTTACATTCAAATTGTTAACATATAATAAAGAGTTGCTCTTTTTATACATAAATTATTAAATATATACATAAATAATTACTATATATTAATACAAACATAAATACATACAAATATAAATACATATTTTTCGAAAAAAGTGTTAAATATCTGTGTATGTGTTTCCTTGAACAAACCCAATTACATGTTTTATTTTCTAAAAAAAACAATTAAAAACTGCCTTTAGACTCTCTGAGTTCTCATCTAAGTTGAGCCACAAATCTTTATAAAATTGAATATTGAAGCAAAATTTTAAAAAAACTTAGTATGTGTAGTTAGCTGAAAATTAAACCCTTTTCTATCATCTTAGATAAGAAATCAAATAGTATAAAGACAGTTTTTTTTTCAAAAAGTTTGTATTTTTCTAAAATAAAAAGATTTATTAAAGTTTTCCTAAAAAAAAAACTACAAAATTTTAAGTCTTTGTTTTTGCATTTAATTTAGGATTCAATTGTATTATTATATATTAATCAAATTTTCATTATAAATATAAAATAATTTTAAACAAATTAAGTATTGTTTAATAAAATAAAACCAAATATTATTAAAAAAAAATTTGTTTAAATATGAGTGATTTTCTAAACTATTTTTTTAAATATCGATTTTAACTCAGTATGTTGTCTGTAGTTTTTATTTGTCCTGATTCTGGGGCAATAAGTAAATTTTTTTAAATTTCCCAAAAAGGCATGTCTTACACACATAATCATCCCTATCGTTTCCCCTTTCCCAAAACTGCAACCTTGAAATATGATCCCCTTTTTAGTATTAGTTTGTTCACTTTGTTTTTTTTTTTAGGAAACAAAACTTCACATTTGGGAACAAAACTTTACATTTTATTCATTGAATAGTTTTTGTGTAAAAAAAAAATTATTTGCTTATATCTCGTTAATTGTCTGATTTTCGTGATTTTCAAAATTTCAGATTGTTTGATACCAGCAACGGGTCCGTACGACATCAGGGGACTGAGAAAACTTGATTTCTTGTCACCTGTGGTGAAGGGTACAAAAAAAAACAGCTTCGTTGTAAAAAAATGTTGGATTTTTTCACCAAAACATGTTTCAATTCTATTACAATGTGAAAAAAATCTTGTAAACTTTATTTTAGTTTCGATACGCGAGCTATCGAATGCAATAATTCATTCATTCGATACTTAACGAAATTTTATAAAATACAAAAGGTTATTCAATCACGAGTGCCGTAACTTGGCCCTATGTATTTCACTTCGAGCATAAAATCAAAATATCGGAATTCTTTACACAGAAGTATTTATTTGTTATTTTCAAATCCAATTGCGACAGCTTTTGGATTCTATGACACCCCTGAATCTTTTTCTTTAACTTTCTAAGTCACTTTTTTCACATAAAATTTTTCTACACAATAGACTAGTCTGTGGATAGAGTGAATTGGTGAATTAAAAAATCTGCAAAAAAATAGCACCACACATGCGTAATATAAATCCAATTTCATGCAATTGTCTAGGACTTTCTAAATAAATTAAAAAAAAAAAATTAATCTAAAAATATTCTCAACAAAACATTAGTGTCTTACCTTTTCTTTCATTTAGATGAAAAGCACTGCCCAACAGAAAATAATGCATTAATGTTAAGAAAATAAAAGACATGCAGATTTAAAGGTTTTTAGAAAGAATTGTTAACAAAGAAATGGTAACAAATAATAGTGATAAGCTGAATTCACTCATTTTGTCCGAACAAATTTTTTTTATATTAAGTTTGACGTCTCATTTTGAGACTCAATGTAAAAAAAAAAATTTCCGGACAATGGGTGAATTCAGCTTAAGTATCCAAATCGTTGTTGAGTTTTAAAAACTTATTGTAAATTAAAACAGGGGGCCAAATAACGGCATTCGATATAGATCGAAAATAAAAAATTCTAATTCTAGAATTCCTATACTAAAGACAACTCGCAATTCAACTTTTGCAAAGACAACTCGCACGTTCTAACAAAATTTCGATCGATATCGAATGACGTAATTTTGCCCCAAATAATTTTTTGTTTGTTGATTTTCGTTAAACTTTAACTGTTTTATTTAAAAAACTTATTTATTTCTGCTTGTTTTTGAAATAAAAACTATTAAGTTTGTAAGTATTTATGCACAATATAATAGCATTTTATTATCTATTTTATTACAGTTTTTATTTTAATTTTATTCATATGTAAGTATGTATGTATGTATTTATCTTTAGTTATTTATTTTATTCGAATTAATTTTTTTTCGCTAATTTTTTTAATTTATTGCAAACTGGCAATTTGAATATTTTTTTTCTTTTGTATTTTTAATTAGTTTTCACTCATTTTTATCTGTTAATTTATTGTTTTTTTTTTTTAAATTTATTTGTAAACGAATAATTACAATAATTGTTTCATCTTTAAATATGAACTTAGATGGAACTTAGAAAAATAATTTTTACATTTAGGTTTTATTTAAAATATTTTTATTTATGTGTGTGTGCTTTAAAATAATTTTAAATGCGTTAATTTTGGAAAAAAAAGGAATTTATAAAAAGGAGTTTATAAGTATGTTCGTAGATGAACTTCAAAAATAATGGAAAGTCAAGAAGTCAACTAAATGAAATAAGAATTATTTAAAAAATTATACTAAATGTCTAAAAAAGTTAAATACATTTATTAAGAAACGTCGTACTTTTGTATAGACGTTTTATTTTAGTTGTTTGCTAAAACTTTATATTTTTTTTTTGTTCATTGATATTTTTACCATGTATTTTGTTTGATTTAACAATTTATTTATATTAACGTTTATCTTTACGTTGATTTTTACGCTGTTGTTGCTTTGATTTTGAGGGCGATGTTGATTTTTCTGGTACAGGATCTAAAACAATAGAATTAAAGAAAAAGGGAAAATTAATTAAATTTTCTTTGGCAAAAGTGTATATTCAGATTTCTAATCACAGATTATTACATATTAAAAACAAACAAATCCTCATATTTTTTCTATAAATCAAAAACTTCTTTAAAAATAAAAAAATATATAAGAAATAAATTTTTTTTTAATATTTATCAAAAACTTTTATTATTTATTATTTCAATGCAAAAAAAAAAAAAATATTTGCAAATTGAAAATATTTTGAATTATTGTGTCTAATAAAAATTTTTTTTCTTCTTACATTCTTCTTTTTCTGTTTCTTTTGGCTCTTTTACAGTCTCAAATTTCTCCAGAAATTTATCTAAATCATCAATCATCCATTGCTCTGGAACAAGAATCTCCTCCTTTTTATTAATTTCCATTGCAGTCACATTTTCACTAACTGTTTCCTCATCTTTAGCCTTTGTGCTCTCTTCTATCTGTTCCAATACTGACTCAACTACCACATTAGCCATTTCTTCCATACCATTTACTAGTGTATTTATTTCTTTTTCTTGTTGTTGCTGCTCTTGTTGTATTTGCACCTCCTCCTCTTTTGCTTCTAAAGCTTGTGCTGTCGTTTCACGTTCGATGCGCTCACGATATTCTCTTAGACACTTTTGCTCATATTCGACATGTTCCTTATAATACTGATATACAGGTATGACTATCACTGATATATCATCGACTGTGGCCGCCGCCTTACTATCAGCCAAACGCCAATGGCCGTATTCATTAATTTTACCACGAGCCTTAGCAACTAATTCTTGGGCCACCATCGTATAACGATGTTTTTCGGTTGGATATTTGTAGAGCGTTTGAAAAACAGTGCGGGCAACAGCATCATTTTCAGAAACATCCCAAAGGCCATCGGTGGCCATGACCAGAATGCCGTAGTCACCATCTTCATTGTGTTCATCTGCAAAAAAGAAATTTAAAAGTTTATACCTAAATTTAGATACAATTGGAATGTAAAGTTAAATTAGGGTTAAACAAAACAAATGTAAATGAAGCTGTGCAATGCAAACAACTTGCTCAGTGACAGAAAAAATTGCTTTTTCGGAATAATACTTAATTGTTAAACCAAAATTGTTTTTTTGTAGCCTGATTGAAATGAAAGAAAAATAATTGTTTAACAAATAATATATTTAACATTATTACCTGGAATGGTTACAATTTTCGTGAGATCTCTGTAGTTGACTTCCGGCTGTGCCGTAAGGAATGGCTTAATTAACGTTCCTGTCGCTATGGCCAATAAATCGTGATCACCAAAGCCACGCGTCACACCCAATGTACCAAGTAGACGTGAACGTTTACCCTCTCCCGTGACTACAGGCATTTTAAGGTCTTCGCGCGTAAGAGTCTTATAGATCCAACCTTTGTTAGTGCCCTGACGACACAAAATACGTTGGCCCAAATCACGTTCGTGTGGTCGTTTAGCGTACTCCATAGCAGTATAATATTTACCCATTAAATGGGGTTTATACTGAGCCACGCCCAATAGGCGTGTTCTTTCAGTTTCGGGTGTGTGATCGAAAGAAAATGGTTCCGGATATGAACCTTCTGAACCATCCAAGTTACTTTTATCATGTTGTTCGGTGACTTTTTTTTGACACAAAACTGCCCGACTGTCACCGGCATTAGATACGTACATTTTGCCATTGATGAATAGTGATACACACGCCGTGCAGCCGCCCGCATCACGATAACGATCGCGGTCTTGAGCAATCAGTGAATCCATATGTATAAAAGCACTTTCTAGAGCTCCTACGATTAATTCATCTTTGGACACAGATCTCTGAAAATGGATCGGATGAGGAAATGAATTTATAGTTTGTAATTTTGCTGAGGGTGCCAAATCTTCCATGCCCTCGCGTGGCAATAGCAATTCAATGCAATCGACAAGTTTTTCATGTAATATATGATGGAATTGATGTGAAGCTGCCAACGCAGCGCCATATCCAGCATGACCATCGAATATACCAAAGTACGTATAGGGAAGATCGGGATATTGGTGTGTTGGATCTGACAGAACTTGACGGCAGAAGGCGCCTTGATCTTCGTTCCACTCTGATTTACCAGAATTGACACATTCTGCATAGCCAGTAGTCCAGGGCAAGAGACCTATATCTCGGGGCACTATAATCGGTCTGACATTGTGATCAGCAGAGGCCTTAAGTTCGTCGGGTGTTAATAACTGCAAGAAAGGTGGACGGGCATAAGCAAATTTATCCTGTAGCTGTTGCTGCTGAAGCATACGTTGATGGTAATGGGACGAGCTACGGGATATATGATGTTCATGGCTAGGGGGTAGCGCTGGTATGTCAGGAGCTATAACTGCAGCTAAGCGATTTTTAAAGTTTGCGAACATTTTATTTCCTCAATTATTTTTTATGTTCTATTTGTTGTAATAAACGTTTGTTTTGATTTTCAAATCCTCCTTTTCACCCCCCGTTTAAGGTAAATTTTTTTTAAAATAAAACGACAAATTCACCATATGATGTACATATGTATGAACGAACGTACTATTTATTTGTTACTAGCAGTTGTAGGAGGGATGAACGTACAACCATTTGTTTTGTTGTTGTTGTTCTTGCAATAAATGTTAGTCAGACCATTTAGATTTTTATCTACAAATTTCCTTTTGCTTTTTATTTTAAGCCACGTATGTAAAGTGTTATTTAAAAATAAAATTGCTTAACAAAAGTTGCACTTATTAACGTTTATACATTTTTTTAATAAAATCGCCTTTGTTTTTCATAATTTTTGTTGTAAAAAAAATCAATATTTTTTCTTTGGGTTTCTTGTTTCACATTTCTTATTTTTGTGCTTTACCTTTTGCTTTAAGCAATTATTAATGTTCTTTTCTTCTTTTAATTGAGTTAAAATGTTAAAAAGTTTTATTAATTTTTTATTTTTACATTTAATCTGCAGTAACAAAATTTTTCTTTACACGTCTATTTTTCTTTATTTATTTCTCTTCGTGAAATTCACCACAACTATGTCAAACGAGTTTTTGTTGTTTTTTTTCTTCTAATACACAAACTCAAATAAGAAAACAGTGCTGTTAAGTGTTTGTAGTGTTGCGTAGCGTAAATAAGAACAGTGGTAGTAAAAAACAATGTAAACTCATTATTATATTATTACAGTAAAAGTAAAATAATTAAATATGTATACAAATTACAAAACTAATAGATTTTAATAGTAAAACTTGGAAATACTAATTCTTATATATACATATACATATATCTAATTAAATTTATTTAAATTTTGTTTAAGAAAAACACAAAACTAGTATTAGTTTTTAAATAATTTTTCCATTTTATTTTACAGATCGAAGACCGCTGAATTACAAGACATTATTATAAAAACAAATGCTAATGGCTTGACACTTCATCCGGATAAAGTCGATCAATTTGTTAAGGCAATGTCGATAGCAGGAACTGAAAAGGTGAGAATAATTTTTATTAAAAAATATTAATTATGGGGATTAATGATAAAGAAATTTCTTTTTTCTTGAAGTTTTAAAAGAAATAATCTTATTATGATTTACAAGACAATATACAAAATACAAAAATTGTATTAGATTGTAAAATTTATTTTTAAAAATTAAAAACAAAATAGAAAGTAAAGAATTTGTTAAATATATTTTTTCAAAAAAAAAAA
>NDXZ01015894.1:7168-27613 GCA_003055125.1 Paykullia maculata
TTTTGGCTACTGATTTTGAAATCGGTCATTTCTTGCGTGCAAGAATCATTCCTAAAGCCGTTTTGTATTATACCGGTGACGTTATCGATGATGAAGACGAAGATGATGATTCCTTCGATGGCGAAGATGAGGAAGAAGAAGAGTCTGGTGACGAAAAAGAGCACAAAACCAACAAGAAGAAACCAATACCCAATGAATGTCCAAATCAATAATCAATTAAATTAACAAAGCAAAAAAATCTTTCAATAAACAGCAATCAGAAAACAAAACTCAATTAAAAATATGAAATATAATTTCAACTTTAAAAATCAGCTAAAAAATAACAAACAAATTCATAAAATTGTGTCCATACTAAAATAAAAACAAAATATATATACAAATATATATAAATATTTTATCTTTTTTTAAATGTGAATTAATAATTTGAAAGTAATAAAAGCGTCTTTATTTTAAAAGAAAAAAAAATAAAAAATTTATGCATATGTATGAGGTCGGTACGCTAGTAGTAGGGTTTGAAAAATCATAACTTTTGGTAGCGCTGCCACAGCAAGTGTATCAATTTATTTAGAGCTGACGCATTTACAAACTTATACAAGATCAAGAGGTTTGAAATAATTTATTTTCCATCAGTTAGCATCGTACGGCGGTCAACTGATGACGCTAAAGCCAATATAATTGATGATACTAAAACGGCGACAACTGTAAAATAAAATTCAAATAAATTATATATCGTTAACTAAAATGCAAAAAGGCGTAGCTAACAAAAATTCAAAATCGAGTTTTTGATTGATTATTATAAATGCCAATGTACACTCCTGCGATCAAAAATTACGCTTTTATTAACAACAAAAAATAGCTACGTAACTATAGTTATAGTTTTCATTTTACAAAGTTTTTGCTTTTGCAAAATTATATTTTTGTTAGTTACGCCTTTTTGCATTTTAGCTTACGATATACATATATACATATTTATACTTTTAGCCACCAAGTTGAAACAGATGTATGTATATATATCTTACCCAGGGGTATAATTATAAAAAGATTCATTGTAATATTTAGTTGGTTGTGGCTTTTTTTTAAATATTTAAATAAATAACTTTAGGTAACTGTAATGCTTTTATACTTCTTTTGTATGCGGTGTGATTTTACTGCTTCACGAAATCGTGTTGGTAAGAAATTAAAATCTATAAAATTGAAATAACTTTATTTTAATAAAAAAACTTATATGTATATATTAAGCAAATATGTACGTATGTACAGGGTGTTGCAAAAGTGATGTCACAATGATAATGTGTCTTAATTTTGCATTTGGCATCAAAAGTCCTTTTGTTGTAACACTAATATGTTGCCGAAAGATAAATAATGGAGCGATAAACATCTAAAAGTAGTAAAGAATAATTATTGCTAGCAGTAAACTGCTTATGACATTACTTCTGCGACACACT
Organism: Paykullia maculata; assembly: GCA_003055125.1. Lineage (NCBI taxonomy): Eukaryota > Metazoa > Arthropoda > Insecta > Diptera > Rhinophoridae > Paykullia > Paykullia maculata. The sequence continues at coordinate 8,614 of NDXZ01015894.1, forward strand.
GTACTAATTTCAATGTTACAATTAAGTGCTTGTGCTTGATATTAATAAGGTAAGAAAAATGTACATATTGCGCATTTGCTGCAACGTCGCCATAACTAAAAAAAAACGTAATTTCGTGGAGTGACTTTAAATGTTACATACATACATGTGTATGATTGCCGCTTACAGCCTCAGAAACTATTTTCAAAAATTTGACTCGTAACTAATTGAGATATACATACATATGTAAGCACCAATATATAACTTCCTCGGTATTTTTTTTTTATCTAAAGCGAATTAAACACATACCAAGTATGACCGTCTAATATAGGCTTAAGGTTCAAACAGGAGGTGTAGAAAAACCAACGTTTTTCCTAACATTTACTCTAACCCTAAGAGTTCATTGTGCATCCTTTAATAAAACGAAAAGAATACTACTAAAAGAGTGATAACAAGTAAGAGCGCTATATTCGGCTATACCGAATCTTAAATACCCTTCACTACGTTCTCTGTGTGTATATTAGTAAATTTTTTTCAAAATACAAACATTTTTTTTGCTTTTTTTCCCAATATAATCATTTTTGTGTTAAAAACCAAAAAAAAATAAAAATTTTTTTTTTGCTTAAAAATCGAAAATTTTTTTTCTTTAAAATTCCCCAAAAGACATGTCTTACAATGAACAAATGTAATAATTTTTAAGAAAAAAAAACTTAAAAAAAACGAGGCAGTCGACTTTTTTTGCTTATATCTCAGCCGGTTATTAATGGATCTTGCCAGTTTTAAACACCGATTTTCTCGAAAGCATTTCCAAAAGTTTGATACCACATACAACCCTGGGTGACCTATGGGAGCTACGTAAACTTGATTTCAACATACACACGGACAGACGGACATGGCTAAATCGACTTCCCTATCTATAAGGATCCCGAATATATATACTTTATAGGGTCGCAAATTAATATTGAAGAAATTACAAACGGAATGACAAACCTATATATACCCTTACCACACATGTGTGTGAAGGGTATAAAAAGAACACTGCTTAATGGCTGATAAAGTTCAAGCCTATCCGCAAATAAGTTACATTTTTTAATACATATTTATACAATTAATTAAAAACTTTATAAAAGAAATAAAATTATAATAATAAACAAAATTTATTATTGCAAAAAGTTTTTTCTTTTTCATAATTTTTAAAAAACATTGTACTTAATCTTAAAAATTAGATTATAGAAAAATAATTTTATTATTGTTAAGTTTTTCATCCTGCAATCGTCATAGTTTTCGTTATCGTCAGTTGATTTGCTTTCTATTAATTTAGCTTCTGCTGTGCTGCTTTCAACCAATATTGAATATACGATTGCAAAATTTTTCTTTTAAATACTTAAAATTATTCCCCTTTCCTTTGATCCTGTTGTGCCCGATCAATTTGTGAACACCGTTCTATTGATGTTGTTGATAAATACTTCATTTGACCTTGATACAAGATATCCGAGATAATTTTTTCTGCATAAATGGCCTGTTTGGCTTCCATCGTACGCAGTTTGTGGGCGACGATTTCTCCAAAACTGGTGTAGTGGTCAGAAGTGTTCTTTTGAAAATTCTTACAGGCCAGCGATAAAAGATTTTCAATATCCAATGTGATGTCACTTTTCGAAGTTTTAATGGGTGTTGTAGTATCCGTTTCATTTGAGTGTTGGGATGAGAATGATGATGACCGTTTGCGGGATTTGCTGTTGGATGACTGATGGTGCTGTTTTATGTGGGGTATTATACTGCTTGTGGTTGTGGTAGTAGCGGTGGAAATGGTGGTGGGATTGTTAGTTGTTGATGTATCTACAATGAATACTTGATCTTTCCTTATAGGCGTTATAGCAATCTCTTCAATGTCTTGGGTTATCGGCAAACCCTTTTCCGATATGACAGATATGTTAACGGTTGTCTCTTCACCAGTCATATCTTCTTCTGTCACCATACCGTTATTTTCCTTGTTGATTTCCTTGCAAATATCGGAAAAGAGATTATTGGGCACTTGCAAGGCATCTTCTACGCCATTAATGGTTGACGACTTTTCGTCCACCACCTCTAAAGAAGCACTTTCAGTCTCAGTGCTAAGTAAGCGCCTTTCATTTGTGCCATTGCTTCCCCGTGTGATAGTGGTAATTGTTATTTCACTACCGGAATTGTCTATTTTGCTGTTGTTGAGGATTCTCTTGTCGCGAGTCTCTTCGTCTTTAAGAAACATTAGTGATTCAAAGTACTTGCGTTTGGGACAATAGGGTTCCTCCTTTTCTCCCTTAGTCTTCAGTTCGTTGTACTTCTTGAGCTGGTGGCGGAAAGCACAGCGCAAATTATTTATTTTTTGTTTAGTTCTCTCAACATTGTAGTGTTCGCCATGTTTAGCAGCTACATCTATTAGTTTCATGTAGGCCTCTTGGCGTTTTATGCGATTTTTATAATTCGCGGAGTCAGCCCTCCAAAGGCAAGGATTATTTTTATATTCTTGTATGAAATCATCTATAAAATCCATATTTTCAATTTATTTTCTTTAATTCTTTTCACCGCTTTCTATTGTTTTTAGTTGATTCCACAAATTGTCATTTTATTGATTTGTTATATACTCAAACTAGTGATGTGACATTCATATTTTATTTAAGTGATGATAACTGAGCTGTTCTAATGTTATATCTACTGATTTTAAATAGATTTCAGCGGTGAGAGCTGTTTTAGTACTTAACATATATGTGAATTTCGACTGCAAAGTTTTAAATCCATTATTAATATATAATAAACAAAATTCGAGTGCTTCGTTAGATTAGTTTTCAGTGTGCTTGTCTACCAGTTTGAAGGTTATAATGTGCAATTGAGTTCTTTCTAGAGGCTATGATCTGTTACACTATTCTATACCATGATATACTATTTACTATTCTTAAGCTTCTGTTGTTGTAAAACTCATGTTTTGTTGTAGAAGTTACCAATAATTTAATGAATATATGTTTTAAATAATTTTTACTATTCTAAACAAATATGGCAACCATTTTAAAATGTTATCACTCCACACTGAGTGCTCAGTACAGAAAGATTTATTTTTCTTTTTGTGAAAGGTTATTCTGCAGAAATTTTATATTAAATTTCGAAAATGTTATATTCATACGCAAATTCAGGAAGAGTTTTATCCAGAGTAAGATATTCTTCAAAAAAAGGAAACACAAATATAATTGACACATGTATTTTTCAGCAATTTTTAAACACTTGCCGGCACAATGCTCTTATTAGTCAGTGTAGGACTAAAACATCAACTCCCATGAATACTATAATAATGTTTGTGCCACAACAAGAGGTAGGCTGGCGATTAAAAGAATATTTTTAGTTCCTATTGGGTTCTTTTAGAATTTGTTTGTTAGACACATTTTTATATGTTTTAAGTTCATTAAGTAACAGGTAATGAAAATATGGTGTTTTGTTGTTTTTAAGGCATGGATTGTTGAACGCATGGGCCGATTTCATCGTCTCTTAGAACCGGGTCTAAATGTGTTGTTGCCTGTTATGGATAAAATCAAATATGTTCAAAGTCTTAAGGAAATTGCAATTGATGTACCCAAGCAGAGTGCCATTACTTCGGACAATGTTACTTTAAGCATAGATGGTGTTTTATATTTACGTATTATCGATCCTTATCGGGGTAAGTAAAGTGTTTAAAACTATTTTGACAACAAAGATGAGTTATGATTACGATAAGTGTATAAATAGTTTTATGCTGGTATCGGTTCGACTAATAAAATTAATTTACTAAAGTAAATCATGCATCGGCCACTTATTGGTGGCAATGTGCTTGGCAAATTGTTTTATTTATTTATTAGTATTTATAGTTTGTTTTACAGTTATGTATAATTAAACATCTGCATATCGTCACCTGAAATTCAAAAGAGCGTAACAACCAAAAAATTCAAAATAGACTTTATATTGTTTATATTATAATGTAATTAACCAAAGTACATCTTTTCTAAAATTTTACTCATATAAATTTATGTTAAAAATACCAATTTTATTAATGAAATCCAAAAGCCACCAAACAAGTAGATAGTCTTAAGTTTATAAGGTCATTTGCTTCTCCTTTAAAAACGCAAAAAGTGTACTTACAGCCTTTAGGATTTTAAGTGACGATATATAAGATCTAATTTATATTAAAATTTTTTTAAGAGTTAACATTTTTCTTCTAAAAATATTGTCATTCTTGATCTAAACGTTATTTGGCATCATGTTACAGATTCCTAATTCTTTATAGAATACTGATCTTGCATAAGGCTAGTATCCTTAATTGTTTTAGCAAATAAACACATGAATCTTAGGCGATTAAAAAACTCGGTTTTTCTCCAATTTTTTTTACAAATATGCATTTAGTTTGTTTCTTAAAATTTAAGAGTTTATTTACTTAAAAACTCACATTTTTTTGTACCTATTATAAAAATTTTACATTATTGATTTCAGTTGTTGTTGTTTAATTTTCTTATTTTAACCTGTTTTGTGATGTTATCCATAATTATACTTACGTTTTCCTAACATACATATATCATTCTATTTCATATTTTTTTACAATTACTTGTAATTGCGGTATGTTTTTATTTTTTGTTTAGTAGTGAATGTGCCTTGGCTTCGTATATAAAAAGTAATTTCTTTTATGCATACAAATAATTTAAATTTTAGCTTCCTATGGCGTTGAAGATCCCGAATTTGCTATAACTCAATTGGCACAAACTACAATGCGATCTGAATTGGGCAAAATGTCATTGGATAAGGTTTTTCGTGAAAGAGAGTCTCTTAATGTCAGCATTGTTGATTCCATTAACAAGGCCAGCGAAGCTTGGGGTATTGCCTGCTTGCGTTATGAAATTCGTGATATTAGAGTAAATATAAAATCGAAATGAGAACATTAAACAATTTCAATAAAACATTTTTTTTAAGTTGCCTTCTCGAGTACATGAAGCTATGCAAATGCAAGTTGAAGCCGAACGAAGAAAGCGTGCCGCTATATTGGAGTCCGAAGGCCAAAGAGAAGCAGACATTAATATAGCTGAGGGTAAACGAAAATCTAGGATTTTGGCATCAGGTGCTTAAAAAAATTTATAACAAATAAATTAGAGAAATGTTTTAATGTTTAATATTTTTATTTAGAGGCTGAACGTCAGGAACAAATTAATAAAGCAAGCGGTGAAGCGACTGCCATGTTGGCTGTAGCTGATGCAAGAGCTCGTGGTTTAGTCACTTTGGCAAAATCTCTAGAAGATTTGGTAAATTTCATTGAACAATAGTTTATTTAGTGAAGATGTTAATTTAATTATCTGTTTTAATTTTAGAATGGCAAAAATGCTGCTTCTTTAACTTTAGCTGAACAATATATTTCCGCTTTTAAACATTTAGCTAAAACTAACAATACCCTTATACTTCCCTCAAATGTTGGGGACATTACTTCATTAGTTACTCAAGCTTTAAGTGTATATAAAACAGTGTCTTCACAAAATTTGGGTTCTACGACAACACTATCCGGTGATGATATCATATATAGAAGAGAAAACTGCAAAGCTAATAGTACACAGGAATTGAATCGAAAAAAAATTCAATCTGGTAGCAATGTATCTAAAATGGAAATTGAATAAAATGTGCTTAAAAAGCATAATAGATTGTTACAAAAAATGTAATAAAAGTTTTATATGTACATACATCTGTATATGTATATTTATTTAATTTTATTGGCTTAGGGAATAACTTGATATTAATTAGAATTTTTTAAGTACTTACACATATATAATTAAAAACTATTATTAAAAATAAATTGTTGAATAAATAGACAAGCTTACGGTCTGTTTTGTTTGTTAATATTGTAAATTATTTATTTTGCTGTCCTTCAGCTTAACGGTACAATTTTTCATTTGTTATTGTACTCTGTAGCGAAATATTGAATTTATAATAAAAACAAACAAAACAGACCTTAAGCTTGTCTATTTATTTAACAATTTATTTAAACACAAAAAAACTACTTCACAATTATTTAAAATATTTAAAAATTCGAAAAGAGTACTTTTTTAATTGGAGATTGCTTTATAGAAGCAAACAAATGCTGCAAATGTTTATATTAAACGTTTTCTTTCGTTTATTGCGACAAAAAATTTAAGATTTTTGGTTGTCACTCACATGAAAGTTACAAGGAAACGCAGCAGATTTTCTCCCCAGGACCGTTAAATTAATTCGTAATAAATCGAAACACCGTTAAACCGTTAATTAATTAAAAAAACACGCTGGAATTTATTTGTGTATTAAGCTCAAAAAACCATTTTTAGGGCTTCATTGTTTAAAGTTGATTCAATTGGTTTGCTTTATGTTAACAATAATATACATACATACATATTTATTATTATATATTAAACATTTTTAAACAATAATTACATATGGTAGCACTGTTTCTCTATATTTTTTATTACAGAGTCAAAGTTAGACCATTAACATTTCGATTAATGTAATTCTACCTCCCCTCCTGTTTTAACATTATTGATTTTTTCTACTGTTAAGTTATTTAACAGATGAAAAGAAAATTTTGTGCAATACAGAAAAAAACTAAAGCAAATAAGAAGAAACAATTTATTTTAAATATTATAAATGTATTGCAAAATTATTAAAACTCTATTAAGTAAGTATTTAAGGACTTGTCTTTAATAATATATAAAAAATGAATCATTACAAAACAGATCAGACTAAAATTGGCATACTTTTAGGCTGAAGCAGTGTAAATTTCGTTCATCTTATTTACACCTACATACATATGTACATATGTATAATATTTATTATTTAATTATTTTTTAGATGCATTTTAGACTAGTGCAACATTATGTCACAAAAATCTTGCATAGAACTTAATGAGATACGTAAATTGGACGAAATTTTACGTCAGTGCGAGATTTACGTATCCAAAAATAAACAAACACCTTTGCTTGAAAATCGTAAAAAGAAATTTTCTCATCAGATCTTAACTTCTACTAAACTGCAGAAATTTGTTGAACGCGAACTGTTTTCCTTGATGTGCACCGCCAATAAAATGAACAAGAAAAGCATTTTCGTTTCTGACATTCTAATGAACTCAAACCTTTTGTCGTACAAAGATGAAAACGGCAAATATTTCTTACGTAACAATTTTCAAAAGACCCCAAACAATTTTCGAATGTACCATAAGATAGTGCGTTCAAATATCGAAGACGATGAGGATGAGTTTATGTATCGGAAGTGTGCTAAAAAAGAAACTTCTCAAAATTGTTTGGAAAATATAAAAAACTGTCTACATGAGAATCTGAAACAGGGGAAAAAATATGGCTCCAATACCTATGAAGCCATAGAGCGTAAACGGAAACAGCAGCTCAGTAAGCAGCATTTTCAACAAGAGCAACAACAACAAATTCAAAAAGAGCAGCCCCAATCACACCAGCACTTGACATCACAGCCCCCACAAACAGCGACTTCCATAGCTCACACGCATTTGACAACCTTGGAAAATTGTACAGTTAAGCCAACGAAGCAGCCGGTTGAAACTAATGCGGGTGCGGGTTCTGGTACCGGTATGTCCTGTGATAAATGCGAAAAGCAACGTCACAAGGCGGTACTTATACAGGCCGGACCCGATAACATTAGTGAAAAAAGTCGTAAGTTTAATAAAACAGAGGCACCGTATGCCAGCAGGGATCATGGTTTCTCGAAATCTATAGCGCAAAGTAGTTGCCAGACTACTCCGGAAGAGAAACGAAAAAATCTTAATAATAACAGTAGTAGTCGCTATAAGTTTTCATCGCAAATTTTTGGTCGTAAACTATCATCGAAGCACGTAAGCGAACAAGGAGAGGACACATTAGACAAAGAGGCATTGTTAAGTCCAAAAATTGAAATCAAATTTCCTGACCCTGTTGAAACGGTGAGTCGAAAACGTATGAAATTATGTATGTATGTGCAGTCCAGTCATTGGTTTTGTTAGACTTTTTTTTTATATTCCATGAAACAATTGTGTTTATGTTTATTTTTTAATAATAGATGGACGATAGATTTGTATAAAACGTTTCTTTATAAAAACTTGGTAACACCAAAGAGACTAAACTATTGCAAACAAATTCTTTCCTCTCTAAGTGTGTTTAATTAGCGTTGTCAGTTATAATTAATCATACGTTTGATGATTTTTAAAGCAAAATACAATTTCAATATGGTTTTTAACTTAAAAAAGAATTTATTTAACAATTTCTAAAAATAAAATAATTAAATATTTTTAGAAAACAGAGACTGAATTAATCATTGTTTAATTATCAATAAAATTGAAAGAAACTTCCAATGAATCAAAAACCTAAAACGGTAAAAAATGATCAACAAACAGAAGATGATGAAGAATTAATTCATTCATTCTTTAATTCATCATCTACCAACTACGAAAAAGTTATTAAAAGTTTTGTTAAAATAAAGTCCAATTTTAAACTTTTAAACTGAAAATTAAAAACTTTTTTACAATTTTCATTAAAGGGAAAAACTAGTGGACATTTTTCTATATATTCAAAACTTTTAGCTAATTTTCTGTAAAAATTGGCTTAGAAATTATTCTCAATTAGAAAATTTATTAAAAATTTCATATAAAATTAGAATTTATTATATATTTTTTTTAAATAACAAGTTTTTAAATATTTTACTTGGCCCTACTGGGGGGTTGCGTATTCTAAAACAAAAATCAATGTAAAATACATATTAACGAAATACACAAAGTTTAACAAAAAATTGAAAATTAATTGGTTCCAATTAAAGAACATATTCTCAAATGATTTTAGTTTACATACATACATACATATTTTATAAGCCACATTTAAAATTAAATAATTTTCTTCAAACTATTTTAAGGTTTTATCATTGGGTGCTAATGTTTTGCCTGAACAAAAAAATATGACTGCTAAAACTCATCGTTGGACCATTTTACATTATTCCCCATTCAAGGCTGTCTGGGATTGGATCATTTTGATTTTGGTTATGTATACGGCAATTTTTACACCATATGTAGCTGCATTTTTATTGGGTGAACAAGACTATCAGAGACGTACCAATAAGTATATTAACAGTGATCCTATAGTTATTGTGGATCTTATAGGTAATTGGAACAAAGTGCTAAAAAAAGCAATTCAGAAACAAAAATTGGTTAAATTGTTCAAATATTAATACAATATTCAACTGCATCAGCAATTACCAAACGATTTGCAAAACAAAAAATTTTGACAAAATTTATTAACTCTTGGATACTGCTTCAAAGAATGAAAACTAATGAAATTAAGCATTCCAAATGATTTTCTCACGTTTAAAGAAAGGATAGATAAATCTAAAATCAAAACAATTTAATGAAGCCATTAACTTTATCTTAAATTCTATGGGTTTTGAAACAAAACAACTTATTTTTTTTAGAAAATGTTTTTAAAAACAGTTTAGCGTTAATTTTTGGAAAAAATTTCAAATTTGTTGAAGAAATCCCGCATGTTCACGTGTTCATGTTTTCTGCCTTACAATATGAAATGCAAAAAAAATGAAAAACCTAAATCAAATTATTAACTTACTTGTACATACACATGCATACATATGTATGGATGTACATCTCTTCGGTGTTTGTTTAAAATGATATTGTATTTTTTAGAAATGCCAACAATAATATCGTTTAAATATTTAAAAGTTCGGCAACGATGTCAACAACACGTAGCCAATAGCATAATCAAGCTTAAAAAAACAAACTATGTGCAAACCTAATTCAATAGTTACAGTTTAAAATACCTTTAAACATTCATAAATATATATATGAGGAATTCACAAGCTTAAGTTAGTATGATATCATAATGTCATATGTCCTAAAAATTTAAAATGGTTTAAGTTGCTTTTCATACTAAAAGTGTCCTAAAATAATATGACTTGAATGATATGTTTATTGTGCTGAAAAAAGCAACAACAAAGTACCTTAACCATTTAAAATTTTTAGGACATATGATATCATAAGTAGCTTGTGAATCCCTCATATTATATACATATATATACATATGTACATAATTAAACTTCGTATTTAACCAAATATGTAGGTAAAATGGCAGTTTCTTTGCATTCTACAGCCAACTTCGAAAATTCTAAAGCCTTTTATATAAACTTTAAAATGATTTATAAGAAAAACTTTTTCTTAATTTAAAAATAATACATATATATATGTAAAAGAGACAATTTCATTTACTGCGAAATGGGTTAATATGTACATATGTATGTACATATGTAGTTTAAAATTAAACTTCAAGCGGCTTACTTCAAAAGCGCAAAATGCGATAAATAAGCAGCACAAAAGGCGCTAATTTATATAAAAAAATGTTTTGCTGTTGTTATTGTATTTCATTTATATTTTTCTCTTTCTTTCCCACTCTCTCAGTAAACGAAAAAATTCGCAGGCGTAATTTTCGGTTTCTGTTTTATTCCCAATTAAAATAATGATTGTTGAGCCGATTAAACAAACAGTTGAATTAATTGATATGAGGCGACCGATGATAAATATTGCCAAGATCATTTTATTAATTTTAAAACAACACCGAATATGTGTTTGCCGTTTATTGTTGTATTTAGACGAATTGATAACATTTCAAAACGAATAATGTAAAAGAAGTTTACACGTTTGTGTAACCGAATATATTTTCGATTATCCAGTAATGGCAAGCATTTCTAATCATACATCTTTTCACTATATGCAGAAGGTATCTTTATATACTTATGTATGTATGTAGCACTCTCTTACACCGTAGACAGACGACAGCGTTAATTTGCATTAAAAGCTCACTAATGTGAATTAAAATTTTACCCTGACAGACGACAATTTTTGAATTTTTGTTCGTGAAAGAGCACTATTTATTTGAAAGAAAGCTGAAATTACTTTTGCTGAAACTGCTTTATAATGTAAAAATCGTAAATGCACTAGCAACCATTACTCTGAATATGTTGCTACAAGTTGGGATCGCAGTAGGACACTCTGAAATAAGAGACAGGCAATTGTGAAAATTTGTAGGTTTGATATTACCTTTGTAAATGTGCCCATTAATTTTTGTATGTCGCAAATCGGTGGCACGTTCCATCCACAGCTCTAACAGAACCTGTGCATCGCTATCGCACCACAAACTTGCTTCTTTCCCTAAAAAATATGTTTATATTTTAATATTTATTTCTTTTTTTTTTAAATTTTAATTTTATAATTGTCAACATTTTGACGGTATTGCCATATTGAAATAGCAAAATTCAGTATAAATTCAGTTTGATTTTGTGCATAATCTAATACACATTGTTTTAAGGGTTAATTCACAAGTTAATTTGAATTAAGACAACTAATGCAAATTAACGCTGTCGTCTGTTTACGCTATTACGGATACTTAATTTAATTACGAAATAATACTTAACCGTTGTTTTGAATGGAAAATATTCTTATACACATTTTTACATTTAACGTTAAGTTGTTTTGTCAAAACTCTGTGGAATTTAAAATATACAAAAGTTACGCATCAATGTGTAAAGTTTTAATAACAAATATGTACTCACAAAGGCCATTTTATTATAATAACATATTTGCATATGTACATACATACATACATACATGCATATGTCATCTAAATAGATTTTTTTATTTAGTACGATTCAGTTAATTAAATTACATAAATTTTAAATTTCTGCTATCGAAAATAACCAAGTTATAACCAAAAAATGTCTACTATAAAAGTCTTACGTAAACTTATGAAAAGTGATGTTACGTTATTTTGCATTTTAGATGACAATACATATGTATGTATGTTATGTACATACATATGTATGTACGTGAAAAAATTCTAATAAGAGAAAATTACCAATTTGGCACAAAAATGCATTCTAAATTAGCATAAACGATTTCATTGCAATTTTGCAAAGAAAAAAAAACTGAAATTATATTTGTGAATTCAAAAAATATTTAAAAAAGTCTTGGTTGGATAAGGATTTGGAGAATACTGCAAATGTGCATTCAAAACAAAATCTTAATGTTAATAAAAACATGCGGTAACTTGGTGAAACCAAAATTTTATTAGATACTTATATTATTACACGATAGTATTTCAATTGAGCATAAAAACAAAACATGAATTGGAAATGCAAATAAAGAAAACCAGAAAAAAATATCTAAAGATTTACGTTTCTTTTACGTCAAATGATCACTTTCCCGCGGTGGACTTCGTATTGAGAATAATGATTTTACGAGTTAGTCTATCTTTGTGAATTGATGTAGCCTCTCCCATGCATGGGTCTTTTAAAGCACTTTACTACCATCAAAACATACACAATTTTAGACTAATTTTTTTGTAATATTCACCACCTATACACATCAAATTGGTAATCAACAAATTTTGCCTATTCTTCTGATCCTTAAAATCCATACATATACTTTATGGGGTCTCTGATACCTAATTCAAAATATTTTTTATTAAAAAAAATAATTACGTTATTGATTGTCAAAACAAAATGTCATAATTAATTACACTTAAACGTCAATACCCTGAGGGGGTGTAATCAAGTGGCAATTTCTTTTGACAATTAAGGCGGCTTAAATGCGCTCATTATACAAAAGCTGTACGTTGAGGTAAGAGAGTAATTATTCTAGCAAATTTAACTTGAAAAAATTAATGCTACTAACGTACTTCAGTTTAACATAGTACATAAGTAGTTGCCTAAAAAAACTTGGTAAATACTTAAAAATTAAAAAAAAGACACCAAAGATGAATTTAATAAGGTGACTGCATAAGGCAGAGGATTGTTGGTACTCTTTTAATGTAAATCGAGTTTGACATTATGTGCGATGTTATCACGAATTTGTCCTGTAATCAGTTGATCAGCTGCTGGCACCTTATTAAGTTATCACTAAATACATATGTTTATATATTTATATTTGTAAATGATCATTATTATTTCTTTAAAGTATTTCATATAAAAATTTTTGTAATTATCATTGTTGTATTTGCATAAATACCCCATCTTTTTTTAAATTTTTGAAACGAAAGTATTTACTTGTCGATGAAAAGTTTACTGGCTAATATTTCCATTGAAATTACCTTTCCATTTTTGTAGTTGATGTCACATTTATTGTTGATATATTAATAAATTTCCGTACTACTTTTGTTAATGGGCAAGATGAAGTCGTATCGCATCCGGGCCGCATAGCAGTCCACTATTTAAGTGGTTGGTTCTTAATTGATTTGGTAGCGGCAATACCATTTGATTTACTCTTGGTAGGCAGTGATACGGACGAGGTAAGTTTGAAAAGTTTAAGACAATATCTGATTAATTTAATTTATTAAGTTAATTTATTTTGATTTCGTATAATATTGAGCAACAAAAATTTAAAATTATTAGTTTTGTATATGAATTGTATTGAAATTATGAAAAATATGACAGTTTTTATTTAATTTTATATTAAAATAAATTTAATTTTTAATTATTATTTTTTAGTTCATCATTAGCCAAGTTATGTAAAGTTATATTATTAAAAAGCTATTTACAAATATTTACATCATTTTGCAATTTCGAAAAAGGCTTTGATTTGTCTCAACTTAACGACATAGTAAATTCAATAGAATCTTTTCAAGGCAACATTTCCTTTAAGATAACAACCAAATGGAATAGTATATTGCTGATTTGGAAGCATTTTAACTATTCAAAAGACAGTTGAGTTAGATAAAATGTTTGCCCGCTTTCAAAATGCACTCAAAAAAGTTTTCCATACATTTTCAATTTGTAAAATTAATGCTTGAAAAAAACAAAATTTTGCTTGAATCAGCACAAACGCTTACAATATCATCATACATACATACATACATATATATGTATATATAAACATATATCATTAGTTTGTCCTACTTTAGTAAAATACTGCACTGGATGCAGCTATAAAAGTGCTTACAGATCAGTAAAATTTTTCATAGGTACAAACAAACCATATGAAATCTAAGGCAACATTTTTTAATACGTAATAGAAATACATATGTATGTACATACGTATATTAATAGTTGAAAATTGTAAAAAAAAAGAAAATAAAACATCTTGTTTCCTTGAAATGAATCTATTATAGAAATTTCCCATTGCAAGTTCGTTTTTCTTTATTCTTTTTTTAAGTTTCTTTTTTTTTATTAAAGTTATTAATTTTTGGTCCGATTATTGCAATAATTAAAATTTTTGAGATTTGAACAAACAAAAAACAAGGAAAATCGGACACTGTCAAGCCTACGTAAGTTAGTTCCTTTTGTTTATTTTTACATTTTTATTTGTTTTTTTTGAATTGAAAATAAAGTATTTTTGTAATTGGCTTTAAACGACTTTAAGCCTTTTCATGACGTTTATTATTAAAAAAAAAGAACATTTAATTTATAACGAAACAAAAATTTATTTACAGAAAGTAAAAATAAATATTGTATTATTTTTATGTCATTCATATTGAGCCTTACTATTGTAAAACGTGTCTACCTTTTAATGCAGTGCTAAATTTTTTAGCTGTAGCCTTTTACTTCCTCCTCCCCTGTGTTTCTATTTTTAATACCCTTCATTTTGTTTTTTTTTTAGTCAGTTGAAATCTGAAAACGAAAGTAATATGATGGCCGCAGATTAAGTGACAAAGAAGTAGGGTTGGTAGCTCTAGCATTGAAAATCAGAACTTTAAAAAACTCTTATTTATGAATACACCTAGAAAAACTAAAATAATTATAAAAAAAGAATGTGTTTAAAGCCAAGTGTAAACGTTTAAATTTCTTTTTATATGTGTTTGTTGTTCTATAGTTCGTTTTCTTTATTTCGCTCAGTAGAAACACTTTGGTTTTTAATAAATATTTTTTTTTCTTGTTTTGTTTTACAATAGTTGGTTTAATATCATTTCTCAACTACAATTTAATAATTTTTGTTTTCTTTTTGGCAAAACAAATATATGTATGTACATATATCTGTACATTATTATCTACATTGTTTTCTATCGAATTGTATTGTTCCATTAGTTTTCTCTATCAATTTCTTAAATAATCCTTTTTAAAGCTGCATATAACATTAAACAACGTCTCGGTTGCTGACCAATATTTTTTAATGCTCTATTTCTTGGGGAAATTTTTTTAAAAAAAATCTAGTTAATTTGTAAAAGCTAAAGGGTCCGCCATCTAACGTTTTTTTTTTTGAACTAGTGCTTATTTCGTGAATGGTAACACTTAGCTCATGTCTGATTTGACAGATAATTAGTTTTATCCTTCCGCTGAACGAATATGGTTGTGTGTACGCTTGAATAACGCTGGGAAATATTGCGACATTACTTTGAAAATCATGGTAAAATTGCGTACGGATTTTGGAAGAAGAGAAGCACCGTCAGCTCCGTATGTTCGTTTTCTTGAAAAAGGTTAAAGAAACTGGCATCCTCATCGATAAACCAAAGCGTGAAAAGCCAAAAACAGTGCGTACACCCGAGATTATTGCTGCTGTGGCAGAAAGTCATCAACATCAATTTACCGTCGTTCTTAACAATTGAACATCATTGAGACGAATTTTGCATAAAGACCTTGGTATGGCCAGCCGAGGCAGCCATTTGAATGAAATTATTTTCCATTATTAACCGGAAGGATTGTACTTTCAAAATTTTTTTTTTATAGCATTTTCAAAAAAAAAAGTAATTTGGCGGACCCTTTATTTGCAAACAATTTTGGATTTAACTCTATTAAAGTTTCTAAATATAGGTTTTAAAATGAAATATTCAGAACCAATTGCATAATATCAAAATTTCCAAAATGCCCGAATAGAACTCCTAGAGATCTTGTAACTACAATTATTAAAATAAACATACGTATGTATGTATGTATCAAACAATAAATGTACGTACATACATACGTACGTATGTAGTATTTAAAGGCAGGTATTAACAGTCGTTAGTCAACTATTGGTAAACTAAAATGGTAACTATTGTTTAACTAATACGCGTTATGTGTACAAATGTAAAATCATTTGTTTAATGGTTTAGCTAATTATATTTTACTCATAGCTCTTTGTTAACCGTTAGTTAAGCTTTCAAAAGCAATTGGTTGACTATTAGTTGGGCAACAGCTAATACGTGTTACCTAAGAATTTTGAAATTTAATAATTAAGTTACCATTAGTTAGACAACAACTAACTTTTGAAAGTTTTATGTATTTTTACATGAATAGAAATATTTTCGTGTTACCTTTAAATATGTTATAGCAATGCACCAATATTTAAATTTGATTATTTGAAAGGGTTACCATTCTTTACTCATATTAAAATTTGAAGATAAACAGCACTTTAAATATGAAGTTGTAGTTAAACATTGCCTTCCATTTAATCTTACAAACGGTTAGCTAATGACTGTTAATCTCCCCCTAAGAGTTGTGAATAAAATATCATTGGCTAAACCATTGTCATTAATTAACTAATGACAGTGAATTTGAGCAAAAATGTTTAAAACTTTTGTTGTCTTAATCTAATCCTATGCAAAAGCATTAAACGCTTTAAGCTTTTTTGTTATTTTTGTTTTATTAAATTTTTGTGTTGTTTTGACAACACTTATAAAGTTTTCGAGGATCAACAAAGTTAAGATTAAAACTTCAATTATTGAAAGATAGAAAACACTGTAAGAGACATGACGTAAGATGTTAAACAAAATTTTATTCATAAAACAAATTGTTTTACAGGCATAATCAAATAGTGGTCTCTTCTTGCATGTTTGTTTTTCATGATTTTTTCATATATACTTATACATGTACATACATACATATATACATATGTATATATTTATATATACAAAATATTTGTAAACTTATATTATATTAATATATTTACGTTAGGCCTGGTAGTAAATTTCCGATTTTACTCGTTTTTGCTCTAAATATAAATAGACTACACCTTTTAAAAGTAACACTTTTTTGTTGGTAGTATTTCACTTTTCAAAAAGAAATTTAAAAAAAAATAAAACCGCTAGTTTGTGTATTTATTATATATCAAAATTGTATTCCATTTTTAAAATTCAAATCAAAATTAAAAAAAATTTTATCTTGACTTTGTTCTTGTGCTAAATTTTGTTGAGTAAATAAATCAATTCATATGGTAGATTAAGAAAATTTTATTTGTATGTGTGTATTTTTTTTAAATTGGCAAACAAATTACATTATTTTTAATTTTGATTTGATATAAAAAAATTGTGCAAACACCAAACACAAACAACCACTCACCATGACCAACCACCCACCCACCTTAATCTATTTAAGTTTACAACAATTTTCTTCTTATTAAAAAAAAAATTAAATTTTATAATTCAGAACTTTATTATAACAAAAATATTTTTCAGCTTGGCTTGGATAATGAAGAGGTATTAAAAGCCAGTTTCTAATTATTTAAACAAAAACTTTAATATTCCACTACATACACGATTTTTTTCTATATATTTTTTTTCTTTAAAATTTTCAATAATTTTTACTACTACTTTACAAGAAAACAAAACATAATATAAAATTATTAAAATAATAAGTATTTGTATCAAACAGGGTATTCATTAGGTGGTAGTTTTTATAAAAAAAAAAATCGATTTATTTATTCTATTGTAATAAAAAAAAAAGCGAAATTTAAAAGTTAACAACTTGTAAGTAATAAAAAAATCTGACCAAATATTGTATTGCCTGTAAATACAACAACAAATATTATTTCTTTTTCTTCTACTTACTTCTGCCATGTTTATCAATAACAATGCACTTTTACAAAAACAAGTGTCAAATTTGAGCACTTGTCCATTTAATAATAAAAAATACAACTGTTGTTATTAATTTTTTTTTTATTTAATATGAAAATACACACAATGCTTCTTTAATCTCTAATTTATTGCAAAAAATAATTACAGATATGGACAGAAATTAAATATATTTGTATAAGTACCAATACATATGTATGTATATATGTATGTATATGTATGTACATACCTACATATATGTATACTTATATGTACATATGTATGTACATCTATATAAAAAAAAACTTTCTATTATTTTTAGTTTTTTTTCTTAATTTTTTTCATCTTAAGTTGTGCTTTTAATTAAAATTTTGCATTTCGTTCATCACTTTCTTTTGGATGGCTTGAAACTTAGGCAGTTTTTTGAATAAATAAATCTTTAAATATTTTTCATTATTTTTAAACAAATTCGCATGTTATAATGAATGTATGTAACTAAATACTATTTTTTACTAGTTATATAACATTAATCAAAAATAAGAGATTACGCCTTGCTCATGTCCGTTATTTTGTTTACAAAAATTAGCTTTTAATTTCTGACGTCATAAGAACAGAAAAATATAGAAACTACATGTAATAATTGTAAGTTTCATAGAGATTGTTTAAAAAAACTATTAAAAAAATGGTAACAGTTTTATATTTTAAACAATTAATAAACTTAAGTGTTTTAATTTATTATGATGTGTTAAAGCAAGCACCTTTCAACCAAATAACAGCGAAGGCTTGCTTATTACCGAAGGTTTTTTTTTTAAATACATAAAATTAGCCCAAAATATAAATTTTTCTTTCCTAAGAGATCTAAATCATGAATTCTCTTAATTTTCCAAGCAAAGAAAAGTCAAAATTAATAAAAAAAAAAGAATAAATTAAAAATTTGAGGTGTAATTTAAAAAAAAATATATTTCTGCAACCAAAGTATATAAACACTGGGGGCAAATTACGGCATTCGATATCGAATGAAATTTTGTTCGATCGATCGAGTTTTCTGTGCATTTGGTATAGGAATTCTAATTAGAATTTTTTATTTTCGATCGATATCGAATGCCGTGATTTGCCCCCTGGGTGCTTTTATTTATAAAATTGGCTTAAAAACGGTAATTTATCATATGACTCACTTCTATCACCGGAATTCTTTGTAAATAACTTTTAGAACAACGAATAAATTT
>NDXZ01015929.1:0-12181 GCA_003055125.1 Paykullia maculata
GAACAAATAAACACGTCCGAACACTTGAGTTGCCAGATTTGTATAATGAGTGTATTTATATTCATTATCTTCTTGCAATTAAGGTGGCAACAACGTTCACCAATGCACCCTGAAGAGACCTCTCGAATTAGGAAGCAGCCCAGAAAAACTCCATTGCACCAGATATTCTCTGGTTAGTTCTCAACTTAAAGATCCGTAAGACCTAAGGTAATGGTAGCACCTCTTTACCCCGGATTACAACAACAGTAACAATCAATGAAATAGTACTAATTTTTTCTGTCTCTCAGACCTTTTTTTTGTCTGAATAGCGCCAGTGCTCTATTTATCGATTTTAGAAATGCTAAGAAAATTCATTTTAGTCAGTAACATTTTATTGTAATATTTTTTTTTTTATTTAAAGACAAAATTTTCTTACAAAAAACTCAAATGCTTGAAAGAATTTTTATGCAGTCTATAGCTATGCGTAACTGTAGCTGACTACTCTTTTGTAATTACCTGCTGCAACAGTTTCGTGAGAAATTTGTTTTGTTGATTTAACTGTCACTTATTCAAAAATCTTTAAGTAAAACTCGTGTCTTTCCGGAACTACTGTCCAATGAATACGATTATTGTGTGATTTATTATTACTTTTAATTGTTAAAAAAATAGTTTACATGGGAAATAAATTCAGTTTCATGAAATGCAGGGTAAAATACATGCATATAATTTTATATGCATAAAATGCATAAAAATGTCACCATGAAATATGACTAAATGTTCATGCATACATATATGTATGCATATTATATGTTTGTTTGGGTTTAATGATAGTAGCAGTAGTATGTAATACTGGCACCCATTATGAAAAAGGTTTCTCAAACGACACTGTTAAAGACCACAAAATGCATACACCAAAAATTATATATTTTTACATACGTACATACATACATACACACATAAATACATACATATATTGGTGTGTTTGAATACAAGCACAAGTATGTTGAAAGTAAAGCAAAATAAACCTAAATCAACAAATTGTTTCAATTTGTACAAAAATAAAAAACATTGGAAAAATTTTTTTTCACAAAAACATAACGTTCAGAACTTGAAAATAATACTGCATTCGAAAACGCAATAAAAGAATGAATAAATTGTGCAAAAAGGACACTTGTACTTGTTTAAACTATACACTTAACGTTCTTTTTGAATTTAATGAAATCTTTTGGTTTTGTTTGGCATAAATACAGAAAATTCCCTTATTAATTGTAGCAATTATTTAAGACAATAATGCATGCCTTAATATTTGTATACGAGTAAAAAAAACACTATTTATTTTATACTTAAGATAACTCTTTATCAATAATTTTGTATAAAAAAAATCAAACCTAAACAGAGGTTGGTGAACACCACTAAAAATTGATTACCTGTATTGATACAGGTACCCAAATAATTTTTTTTCGGCAATTTGATTTAAACTTTAAGACTATAAACACTTTCAACACACAATTACTTTGAAAGTGGTGTAAGTCTACCGTTTTAACATATACCAATATTTTTTAAACTAAACGGCTTTTGATTAAAAATCATTATAAGCAGGTATTCGCTGTGCAGCTAACACTCTTCAACAAGCTATAAATGCTATCTTAAGGGAACATCAAATACTGAAAGTTATTAAAAAAGACAAGTGTGATAAAAAATAATTAAGAACGCCTAACATCATTTAATAATTAGAAAATCAAAATCTTAAAAAATCTACAATTGACTGTCTCACTCGGTAGTCGTCTTTTTTCGATGTGTAAAAACCTATTAAGCGCAATAAAATGTGGCGAAATATAAAGGACGATGTAAAAGCTTTACGACCAGCAAACAAAGCCAATTTCTAAAAACAACAATCATCATTTGGAGATGCCTTTGATGCCTGGTTTATATGCAAAATAGTACTTCAAGTTGAAAACAATTTCTCATTTAATTTACTTAAGGAAATAAAAAAGGAAAAGTAAATTCTTAACGAGAGCGAAATCTGTCTTGGAAAAGTTATTAAAGGCAATGTATTACATTATAAATGTAAGTAACAAGATGGGCACTTTTTTTCTAAAACTGTCGTTAATGATGATGTAGTTTTCAGTTCGAATTTATCCTCGAATTGTGTAGTAGCAATTCTTTAAAGTATGGATAAAGCAAATTCCTCTTCAACCCTAAAAAACGATAAAGTACGTTGAAAGAATAAAGTAAAGCCAAGCCAGAGTTATATGCTAAAGTAAAAGTTGTGTAAGCTGTACCAGAAACACAAGTTAGCGTGGAAAAGGTTATTTTTGGGTGTTAAACACAGTATCTGTTCACATAGATGATAGAAATAAAATGTGGAAGAGCTTTTGATTCGGTTAAAAAGTTTGACTACTAGGCGTAGTTAAAGATTGACAGATTTACAATGTTTTTTTAATAAATTATTTGTTTTAATGAAACGAAAGCAAAAGAAAGCTTCGGCTTTAAAAAAAAGGAAAAAAGAAATTAATAGTGAAATGCAATACTCTATTTATCTAAATTTTTTTTCGTAATTTTCTATTTTCAAAGATAGTCTATAGTTCAAAAATTGTTTGATATTAATATGCATATTTTTTTATGCGAGATAATTGAAAGAACATTGTGAAAAAGTAAGTTTCCCGACACTAGCCGAGTGGAATGCATTTTCGAAACCAGCTACGGCTTCATCATCAGCACTTTTAGATCGGTGTTTTAGTGTTGGATGTACATACATATCATATATTTTAGAAATTAGAATATGGTGATTGATTGTTGCCTATATTCATATGTTTTATTAATCACTGTTGAGTTAGAACGAAATTTTACCACAAGCTTTTTTCTTGTGTTTCTTTTCTTCAATTATCACATGTTTTTGTCCTGCTTTAACTAACCGGTTTGATAATGATAAGGAAGTTGTTGTTATGTTTTTAACAAATTTCTTCTTTTGTCTTCTTACATAAAATATCTCTGTTTTTTAGTTTTTTGGTCAGTCATCAGCAGGTTGTTGAATGATCACTACACCGAGCCATGTGTTTTTGTTTATTTTTTATTTTAATATGAACTTTTTAATTTTTACGTAATTTTCTATTTTCATAGGTATGCTATAGTTCATAAATTTTTTCATATTAATTAAGAAATTAATATTTTTTATGCGAGATAAAAAACTTCGTACCCCTTTTTCCTTTAGAAATTTTTCCCATATAGCTGGTATGATTTTCGTGACCAGTAAGCTGGTAAGAACAACCCCCCATCCGGCGAGCTTCAGCCGTGCTAACGCGGACATACCAGAGTCGCCGGAAATCTGGCCAAATAGTGATCATTTCAACAACCTGCTGACCTTATATTTTTGCCTGTTAGATTACAAACACTATATTCAGACGATGAGTTAAAAAATAATGGCAAACGTCAGTTTTTGATTTTGTTGGGTGAGAGATGACGAGTGGAAAGCGGGGTAGAAAAAAAACACGAATTCGGTTTTTGTGAATTTTTTTCGTGTTCCTTTTTATGCTCATTTGTATTTTTCTTATTATGTTTTATTTTATTTCGTACTTGCACGTGAGCAGAGCTGCTCTTAATCGTATTTTGTTCTTAATGCGTAATAAACGTTATATTTTATGGTGTTTTTTGAAACTAAAATATAATTAAATATTTTTATTTTTCTTTGTTTACTAAAGAATAACTAAAGAAGATTATATGATAATAGTTTAAAAACTCAACCCTGAAAAAAGTCATGAAGAATCGTCATGTGAATACGAAAGGTTTTTGGTAGCAGCTTTAAAAGAGAATTAAAAAAAAGACATGAAAAACATTCATGGTGAAAATGTAGTGAAAGTCTCGTAGTGTTATTTGGATACGTCTTTGAAAAAAAACTTATTGACAATTTTTAAGTACTAACTCATGTATATTTTTATACGTACATCTGTACATTTTGATTGTATATTACGTATACGTACAAAGGTACGTAAAAAATATATAGGAATTTGTACATAAATTTTGTCCTTACAATATACATAGAATTTTTTGCTATTACCGTTTCAGCCCGTTCAGATCTTATGTATATTAGAATTCTTATTCTACAATTGAAAAAGCAATCATGGATACAAATATGTCGTCCAGCATTGGCTGGATTTAGAATATATTTCTTTTTTTAGATATAAGATTTTCTGTAATTCTTGCTAGTTCTTTATTTGAATAAGGATTAAATAAATCATTTTATGGGAAAAAAATGTTTGCTGTTACAAAAAAAAATTAATGAAATATTTAACGACAATTGCATCAAACAATGTTTATTAGTTGGTTTTAATCGCCCATCGTGAAAATCGCCCAAATGAAAGCAAAGAAAATAGAGAAAGAAAAACATATTTTGGAATACTGTAAATTTCAGAATACTAATCAACTACGAAACTTCCCACGAAAATCACAATAACAGATACCTAGTTTTGTTTTTTTCCGGAGAAAGACGAACTTGATTTGATTGTGCACAAATCCTGAAAATGTATTAATAATTTCCACACTAAATAAAAAAACTTCCTTTCTTACATTTAAAAAAAACACTTGTGAAAAAATTATATCAAAGGTACACACACACACACACAAAGTTTTCTTGGAAGGTTAAGTAATATATTTTCCGGAAAATCGAATTTTTTTTGTTTTATGACAAAGTATTTTAATCGTATTTAAGAATTTCTAATTAAGTAATATTAACGTCATGTTACTTTAAATATCATTTCATCTAGGCTAATAAATTATAAATTCAAATCATTATTATATTTTTGCTTAAACTATATAACTAACGTAGTTCTATTTTAGTTAATTTTATTAGTGTGTACTCATTATATATTAATAGATTTTAAAAATGTCTTCAAATTGTGAAACATTTTTGAAATTCCCTTATCAAAATAAGTTTTTGATGTGTGAATTTATTTCTTCAATATGCCGTTTACCATAAAAGGTTAAACCAAAAAAAAAAACTTTAACAAAAAAAGGCTAAAACAAACACGACTT
Source organism: Paykullia maculata (assembly GCA_003055125.1). Lineage (NCBI taxonomy): Eukaryota > Metazoa > Arthropoda > Insecta > Diptera > Rhinophoridae > Paykullia > Paykullia maculata. The sequence continues at coordinate 5,008 of NDXZ01015929.1, forward strand.
TCCGCTCTAATGGAAGATAAATATTTAAATTTTGTTCTACATTTCCTAAATCACAACTGAGCATTTTGCTGGTGTTGACAATAAGTAACTATACCGTGATAACCACAAAATAAGTTAAAGATTAAATGAACGAACGAACGCTTGCATAAATAATTAGCAAATCCCCATCTTGCATTCAGAGTGGAGTTAACACATTAACAGCATTGTAAAAGCTAAGACATGAGTCGACTTTAGTACAGAAAAGCCAACAATTATAGCAGCATTTTCAAGTACAATTTAAAAACAGATGGAGAAATGATAATGGATTGATTAATTTTATCTTTTGAGAGGTGACAAGGGTATATATAGGTTTGTCATTCCGTCTGTAATTTCTACAATATTCATTTGCGACCTCATAAAGTATATATATTCTGAATACTTATAGAAAGGGAAGTCGATTTAGCCATGTCCGTCTGTTGAAATCAAGTTTTCTCAGCCACCCGATGTCGTACCGACGCGTTATTGGTATCAAACAATTCCTGAGATGTTTGCTATTGAAATCCAGTAAAATCGCTAATAACTGACCGAGATATAAAGACGATTACCTATTTTATTTTTTTTTTTTTACTTAAAAATGATTATATTTGTGGATAAGACATGCCTTTTTGGGAAATTTCCGAGATATAAGTAAAAAAAAATTAACGAGCAAAAACATTTTTTTTTCTTTTTTACACAAAAATTATTATATTTGTGTGTCGGACATGCCTTTTGGGGAATTTAAAAAAGAAAAAAAAAATTTTCGAGATACATATGTATATGCAAAAAAAAAATTTTTTTTACCCAAAAATGATTATATTTGTGTGTAAACATGCCTTTTTGAAAATTTGAAAAAAAGTACTAGTTGGCCCAGAAGCAGCAAAGATATGGACGAAAAACCCCTATGGACTAAAATTATTATTATAAAAATATCATGTTTTCTAAGACTTTAAATACCTTTTAGATATGTAAATACATACGTTCATGCATTAGTTTACATATACACACATAAATACATATATACATAAATACACGTAGTGAAGGGTATATAAGATTTGGCACAGCCGAATATAGCGCTCTTACTTGTTATAAAATAAAAAGATTATACAAACAATGTAACCGAAAATTATCGACAAGTTGTGTACAAAAGAACGCTAACGCTGAATAAACCACAACTATAAAACTGACATAAAAATTTCGAGTTTTCACACTTGGCAATTACGGATGTGAATAAAATAATAAGTCAATACTAGCAAATTAACAGTCTATTCGATAAAGACTGTGACGAAAACATTTTTCACAAATTTATAACATAAAATACAAAACCAGAGTTTAAAGATATCGCAATAAAATTGCAAGAAAAAATATTTATATAACGATATATTGCAAAATATAATATCGAAGAGATATATCGATTGATTTTTAAAAAATATCGATGTATTGATATATCGATATTTTTGGCCAACCCTAATATGTAACTGTTAACCTTAAAATTCCTAAATTATTTCATTTACGAAATTTAAAAATAAAATGTATTTACCTATGATGTATATTAAGGTTAAAAGAGTAATTGTCCGCCCCTATATAATTTTTTAACTCAATCGGGATAAGCCCAAAAAATAAACAAAAGTACCCTGAAGGTAGAAAAATAATTTGTCGCCCCATATAATTTTTCATCTCATTCAGGATGAATAAGTCCTAATATCTCCTTTCTAGACTTATAAACTCGAATAATGTAAAAAGTACCCTGAAAGTACTTTATTTATCCCCATTCTAGTGTAAAATTTGTATCTCAAATCAAAGTCCCTACAGTAGTAGAAGTGAAACTTCGCATGAATTACATCAAAGTTGAAAAAAAATTTATTTAAAAAAGTACCAAAAATAAGTACAACTTTTTTCCTATAAGTTCGTATGTCCAAAAAGTACCAAAAAGTAACGTAATAATATTTTTTAGAGATGTGACGAAAGCAGCCTGAAATAAATTTTTATGTTTATTGGTTTAGTGGTTACAATGGGTCTCAAAAAAGTACCAAAATAAAGTTTTTACCCATTTTTACCTCCAGGCACGCAAATTTTAAAAAAGTACAAGTCCGCTTATTTTTTGAGTATGTGTAAGACATGTAAATACATACGTACATATAACTATACATATACACACATGCATACATAAATACATGTAGTGAAGGGTATATAAGATTTGTCACAGCCAAATAAAGCGCTCTTACTTGTTTATATATAGATTGTTTATATCCAAGAACAACCAAAAAAATGTTCAACCCATTGTTTAATTCACAACACCTTTGTAATGTTTCACCAATTGTTGGTAACCTTCATTAAAAATGTGGTTGACTTCTACAATTTCGTGTGATATGTTTTTAAGATGTTATATTGACCCTTACGGGATTTATTTAGCTCGTGTTAAGGTAACCAAACCGTAAAATGTATATTGCAATTATCTAAAAGACATTTTTGACTTTTTGTTTATTATAACTCAATAAAATTATTTGCAAATTGATTGAGGTTAAAAACTTTAAACCTTTGCACCATATAAAATAATAAGCATTTATAAAATTTGTTTAAAAAAAGTATAACGACCCAGCAAAAAAGCTTAAAGTTGAAATGTAGTTGCAGAACTTACCCATTGGAACTTCTACCCATTATTTTAACACGGCGATAAAGACGCTGCTAAATAAGGAGTTAAAATAGTCATTACTTTAATATTACTCAAATTAACTAACTACTTCCCTTCACTTATTAAAAGTAAGATAATATGTATATCAAGTGATAAAAAAGTCATTATCTGACCCAAGCAACACAGTCTGACTTTTTCACGACTTGAATGGTCAGATTTAGTAAAAAATCTTTCCAATTTCAGTCATGTCGATCAGATTTAATTCAATTTTGATGTATTTCTGGTCACTAGATTTTTAATAAATGACGTCGCTTCAAGTTGCAAGTTGACTAAAAACAACAAGTCATTGTACGACTTCGCTACGTGGTAGTAGCAGTTTTTGCTGGGACTTCAATACTATGAAAAGTAACAATAGGACAATAACTATTGCTAAAGGTTAAATAATAAAAAATCTATAATGTATTATGTGTTTAAATTTTTCAAATAATTTAAATCCGAAGTTCTTTACACACATAAACCACATTTAAAATAAATAAATAACGAAATTGTCAGTCATAGTCTCGAGAATTAAGTTATAAAAGCTAAAGCTTTAAATTAAAAAAAATTGTCAATAAATAAAAGAGATATGTATATAAAACACGAAATTGTTTATTGATTTAGGTATTAATGTATTAAAGTAGTTAGCAAGCATAAAAATAAGGATCAATGTATGTTTGTCATTTTACTTCCAATTGTGTTCAGCGCCCAGATAACTTTTATATTTTAAACTTAGACACTTTAATACTGGTATATTTGATATATTTTTCTAGTTTTTTGACCTTTTTGATATTCTTTTCACAAATTGTTTACTCAAGCTTAAAGTCTGTTTTTGAAATTGAAAAAATTATAGTTGGAAAAATAAATTCAAATCACAATAGAAAATGTAAAAAAAAAAAAAAATTTTTTTACATTTTCAATTGTGATTTGATAATTTTTTCAATTTGTAATATCTAATATGAAAACCAATTATAAACTATTAATTCCTGAAGATGCCACACAACGGAGTGGCGAAATATTGAATATATAAGTATAATACATATAAACAAAAACGATATTTTTATACCCTTCACACACACACATGTGTTAAGGGTATATATAGGTTTGTCATTCCGTTTGTAATTTTTTCATTATTCATTTGCGACCCTATAAAGTATATATATTTGGGATCCTTATATATAGGGAAGTCGATTTAGCCATGTCCGTCTGTCCGTGTGTATGTTGAAATCAAGTTTACGTAGCTCCCATTGGTCACCCAGGGTTGTATGTATCGGTATTGAAGACTGGCAAGATCCATTAATAACCGGCTGAGATATAAGCATACAAAGACGACCGCCTCGTTTTCTTAAGTTTTGTTTGTTTTTTTACACAAAAATGATTATATTGGGAAAAAAATGTTTGTGTATTTTGAAAAAAATTTACCAATTTACGCACATAGAGAACGTAGTGAAGGGTATATAAGATTCGGTATAGCCGAATATAACAATCTTACTAGTTTGTATTAAAATTAGACCTTAAGCTTGAGTAAATAATTTGTGAAAAGAACTGGTATATTTGACTAAAATGTTTTTATTAAAATTTGTTCGACTCAGGTAAATCTTTTAACGCAACTGTTTTAATGCATAAACGTTTATTTGTTTGTCACTGCGTCGGTTAACTATTTCACACGAGTAAACAACAAAGTTCCATAACTTCCAAAATTTTTTCTTTAACCAACTTTTAATATTAGTATCGTCTGTCCAACATATTTTGAGACAAATTTATCAACAAATCTCTAATGACTCTCCATGACTATAGTCTTGGCAGTTTTCGTACAAAGTAGAAGCATATTGTACTCTTGTACAACAGTAATGAGCACATAGAATAGAATTTATAAGATTGCATCATAGTTGGTTTCCTAGCCAAAATGCAGAAGTGAGAACATTAAAGATGAGACGATTACAGTATCCATTAAAACTCTCACTCCTAAGTAGGGGGCATATTTATCTACAGTAATATTATGTCATTAAATATGCATGCATGTATGTATGTATGAACGGTATGTATACAAGCAGTCATGCTTGTGTATGTTAAAGTACCCTACATCAGTTGAATTTCCTTTTGTAAACAAAATCATTAACTGAACACCTTAAACTAGGGAAATCCAATGCAGATATTTTTAAAAGTAGGCAAAATAATGATAAAATGTTTGTAACCAATTAAGAACTGAACCTTAAACTATTTAATTGTTCTTATCTTTTATCTTTTATATATATAAAATAGTAACGTGACTGATTGATTGATTCATCATCGCACAATCCAAACGTATAAAGCTAGATACATGAACTTTGAACTTTGAATTCCTCTCTTGTATAGATCCACTAAGAATGGATTTTTTGAAGTTCAAATATTCAGGGTGTAAAAAGGGTAAAAAAGGAAAAAATCGGTAACCTTATATCTGCTAAGCTAAACAGGATACAAATAAAATTTAAAAGGCATTGTATTCTACTCAAAAACTAATTGAATAGGTGTCTGGTACTTTTTTGAAATTTGGAAACCTGGTTGATAAAAACGAGTAAAAATTATATTTTGGTACTTTTTTTGCCCTTATAACTAATAAATCAATAAACATAGAGGCATAATTTAAACTACGCTCGTCACTTCTCTAAAAAATAAGAATACCTATTTTGTACTTTTTGGAAACTCAAACGTACATATAGGGATAAAAACGGGGGAAAACGTAAAAAAGTGTTAATTAATCAAAAACTAGTCCGATTTGAATAAAATTTACGTGGTAGAAAAGGGTAACTTATTTGGGTAGCGAAGCAGACCGGGTCCATACTAATATATAAACAAATATATTATTCATTACTTTGGGTAATTATAACTTTTAAGGCTCATTATTATATTCAATTGTAAATTTTCTATTATTTTTAACGTTACAGACATCAAAATAAGCGAATAATATCATTCAGAATAATGTTTATGTAGGGCATAACGGAGGGTTAATTGCGTGAAGGTGTATGTATGTATGTATGTATACGTACCTATTATTATTTGGTTCGAATTTTATATGGTCTACCATAAAAGTGCCGAAATATTAGTTTAAAATAATAACTCTGCTTCTTATATATATGTATATATATATCTACTTTTTTGTGTCCTTCCTGTGGGAAAAAGTAACATGTACGAATGCACGCACACACAAAGTTTTTCACAACTGTAAACTAAACTCTTGTAATTACATTAAATTTACAACATATTACATACAATAAAGTTTCCTTAAACAGTATCTAACAAATTAGTCTTTAAAGAAGTGTTGCCATGAATTTTAATACAAACGGATTTTGAGAATTTATATACTCAATTATTATTTAGCAGATATTACACTACCAAAGCTTCCCTATTAGCACGTTGATATTTATCAAGAACTCGACAGAAGAAAAATGTCATATGTTATTAAATTTATAATTACCAAAAAAAAATTTATTAATATTGAAATACTAAAGTAAACAATTTTTATAAATACACATTTTCATTACTTAAAAAGTAAAAACAATTAAACATTTGTTTGTCCCCAGAAGTTCATCCTATCATCCATCATATCCTATATTTTGAAGTATTTAAAACTCTAAATTAAGAATTCATGTACGGCAATCTTAGTAAATGTATACAAGAAAAATCTGATAAAGTTAAAAGTCAAAAGTGGTGTGAAACAAGATGTTAATTAAAATGACGCCCACTTCACAACAAATATTTGTAGACCAAACCAAGCACAAGGTACCTTTTAATATAAATTGGCTAATTAACTGACTACAAGAGTGTTTACCATATTTAAGACCGTAAAAATAAGTACATAATTTAAATAAAGAAATCAACTGTGTACAGTAACATCACACACAATTATGTATATGGGCTAATCCCAGAAACAGTTTACGAAGCAAAAAATTTTCAAATAAATCTAACTTAATTTTTTTTCAATTAAATATTAGACTAGATGTTTAATTTTATAAATACAGAAAATAATAACGAATCCTACCCTACCTCTTAAGATTATACAAGAAATTAAAATTTTTTTAGGTGATCATATCATTAATTTGGTGTTAATATAGATAGTCCGATCAAAGGCCATACCTTTATTCATTTAATTTTCTTCAATTTCAGAAAAAAAAATATTTTGTTTACTTTATTGGAAAAATTGAAATTAGGTATGAAATGTCAGGTCCATGCGTTGTAGCGTGCGCAACGGAAAATAAGGTTTTTTTATATTTTGAGTAGAATAAAAAATTTTTTAAGTTTTCTATATTTTTAAATCAAGTTTATATTCTGCTTTTAAGCAAATAAAAAATTAAAATTTTCACAATAAAAAAAAAAATATTAGCATATTAATTTCTGTTGAGTTATTTCAAAAATTGCATTAAAAACCTTTGCAATTGTTATTGGATTATCGGGGTTAGGAAAATAACAGAGTTAAAAAAAACGCTAAGGTATACAAAAATACATTCATTCATT
>NDXZ01015940.1:2923-13733 GCA_003055125.1 Paykullia maculata
TTATTTAGCTTCGTTTTTAAAGCAACAACAAATATGAGCACCAAAACAAAAACAATATTAAGAACATTTTCACCACAGAGCAACTCTTTTGCATTTTTTAACCTTATGAAATTTGGCTTTTTATTTAATTATACGTACATACATATGTATATTTTTTTATGAACAACTTAGAATAAAACAATTAATTTACTTTTTCTTTTAATTAAATAACATTTTATATTATTCTTTAGCACAGAAACACAATAAAATATTTTAACTTTTAAACACCGACGCGAACCGTATGAAAAATGCCGAATAACTAACAAGTGACCATCAATATGGTGGCTGGCATTTATTGTAAATTATCAAAAACAACAAATATTAGTGGTGAAAGGGGGAATAAAGAATAAATAAACAAATTATGCAGTGTTGTCACTGTTTGCCATTTTGCTCTAATATCTAATAAGGTTTTTGATAATTTGAAATTTTTTTTTTGGGGAAAATAGCATAAAACATTTAATTTTATAGAAATTTTGGTCATTGTTATTGGGAAGCCTATTTGTTATAACATTTTAAGATTTGTTTTCTAGTTATGTAACTATTTATGGGCATTTAAACTTATAAAATAATTTACAAATAAAATATTACTAATAATGTTTAACTGTTCGTAGAATAATAATCATTTCATAACTATCAGACTAAATTTAAACTTAAACATCCTTTTCCAGCGAAGCGTGAATTTTTTATATACATATACATATGTGTATAAATAATTATTGCAATATTTTTTGAACATAATTTTTTGCACTTTGGAGATTATTTGGATTTTACCGTATATTTTTGCCTTATGTGTTTCTTTTTTATATTTAGAAAAAAATATGATTTTAGAATTTAACCCTCTATGATAGACTTGAAATTTTAGGTACCCTCCAAAAATATTGTTAGTTATTAGTGTATAAAACAAAACTGATAAACATGTGAATAAAAGCATAGTTATAAGGACATTTTACTTTATTTTTTTTAGTTTTCTACTTAGTTTTGTTATATTTATAATTATCCAAGTAGTTTATAAAAAATATGATAAAAAGCAAAATAAGATCAAATATAGCTGCTAAAAAAAAATATATGTAGATTTAAAATATTTAATGCTTTACACATAAATACATAAAATTATAAAGTGGATCTGGCCAGACCCATGTGTTACAGATGTGGCAATCGAAGCATGTGTATGACAAAGGATTAAAAAAGTAAACGACATTTACATTCTACTAGCAGAGCTTCGTTAAGCTATGGATTTTTCGATCTGAAGGACTTCAGATACGATTAAAATGCTTGCTAAACTTGGTTATAGTATGAGTTAAAAGTTGTGAGTATGTGTGACACCAATGATGCTTGATAGAAAATCAAAAAATTTAGATTTTTGGCACGCTTTCTATCACTTGTAATATATGTGTATTGTGTTAACCCATCAAGCAGGAACAAATTTTCATTAGAATTATATTTTCATTGTGAACAGTTATAAAAAAAATCGGAACTAAAAGAAAACAAGAAAAATTAATTATTAAATCAAAAAAAGTGTTCGAATTTAAAGAAAAACAAAGAAATGGCTGATAAAAAAAATAACTGTTTTTGTAAACAGGCTGCCATTTTTTTTATTAGCATTTCTTTATTAAGAGACATTGTTATATTTTTTTAAGAACGAACGAACAGCACAAAATCAAAGTAAACATGAATGCTTGGTGGGTCCTCAAGCATGGTATAACCAAGCCAACAAGCACATGTACACGAACTTGACAGCCGACAGGGGCCACGGACAACAAAGTTACTCTGTCCTATACATTACAATTTTTTCCGATCACTTTTAACACATAAACATTAAACAACTTCATATAGAAGGGCCACGCCCATTATGCCGATTTCGTGTAGTTTTACCTTGGCCACATAAATTTACTTCAAAGCAGCTTAGACCAACTTCCGAGGTTCTCTTAAACATTGTTCGCGTAATTTTAAAATTTTATTTACATTTTTATTGGAGCTGCCACGCCCACTGTTGGACTACTTTTGGATATTTTCTGACCATGTTTTACATGACAACGTTTACTAACAACAAAGTTACTTAAACAAAATTTTAAAATGATCAGTATCACCGCATTGCGGTTATACAAAAACTAAAATTCTCTGTCTGTGGGCAGTTCCACGCCCACATTATGTATATTTTTCTTTTTTTGGTGGGGATTCTTATAGATTTACTAAAAAAAGTTAGAAAACTTTTGACATCCTGCTGGATGATAATGAATATTTTCTTGGTGTGGAAGATCTTTCGCATTAAATATCTACGTTGCATGGGAGGCGCATATAGCAATCGATCGTTCGGATTATCAGAACTACGCTGTGAAGGAAAGTTGCCTCCAAATGTATGCATATACATACATACATACATAGGTCATTATGTACATACAGACACGTACACATATAAACATACATATTTTGATGAAAACATAAGGTTTTCTTTATTTGGATATAATGGGTGATTTTTTATGAATTAAGTTTTTCGGTGGCAGCACTGGTTGGTAATTGTGTCCAAACTACATCTATGAAACTGAAAAGTGTTCAGTATACTCTACCATTTCATCATGAAAGAAACTCACAAACGAGCAATGACTGCAAATCGTTGAAATTTATTATGTGGGGTTATGTGAAGTCGTTGGTCTATGTGGACAAGCCAAACACGACTGAAGCCTTATAGTATAACATAACACGTGTTATTCAGGGAATACAGGCCGAAATGATCGAATGGACCATTTGAACCGGAGCCGCGGGCAACATTTACATGAAGTTATTTTTAAAAAGTAAATGGCAAAGACCAATTTATCGATTCCAATAAAAATTTTGAATATATGATGCAAATTTAAGTCTTTTATTAGATTTTTAAAAAAACTACGCTTAAAAAATCACGCTTAACATGCATGCATTTATAGCCCATCGATAAGTAGGAAACTCTGTTTTTCCTCTTCAATGATTAAACTGTTAACCAAAGTTAAAAACATAAAAGCAAAAATAATAAATAAATTACTAATATATTCCAAGCAATTAATTCTTTAGTTTTATGGCACTAAAAACAAATACCATCATCTAACATTAGAAACGTGTTACAAAAATTGATCAGTGTAATTTTCCTGTTGCTACTAAAATACCCTGTAATTACTACTTATAAATATTTGTGTAAGTTAAAAAAATATCGTTAATATAATTTCCACTTAAGCTTTAGAAGGTTTTTCCCCATAAATCACAAACAAACAATGGCCACACAGCAATTGAACACATGAACAAAAAGTTGTAATAATTTTGAAAATCAAAAAAGAAAAACCCCCCCTAACACACCTTGAATATTTTATATCGAAATGGAGAAAAAATTAACTTTAACATTCCTCTCTAATATAGAGAATATCGAGCGAAAGAAAACTACTTTTAGTAAATTAACTGTAAATCTATTAATTACTTGTTGGCAACTAAACTAAATCATGTAACTCATAAATTATGAAGTTTGCATGAAGCACGTTTTTCTTTTGTTTCTTTTATTCACTTTAAATCTAACTGCCACTACAAATTATAAGTTTAGGGTGAGCGGTAAAATGTTTTTTGGTAATTATTTTCGGGTTTTCAAAAAAGGTGGATAAATGTTATACTTCTCTTAAAGCATTAGAACCTTCTCATTGTTTAAGGCCTGGGAAATATCAAACAAATTTTAATAACTTCAAACTGAAGTAAAGCGTTTTCCAGGCAGGTTGTACTGCTACAATCAAAACTAAGGGTTTTCAGATTTAAATACTTCTTTACTTTATTTTAACTTTTAAAAAAAAAAACTCTAATTGATTGATTGATTTATCATTGCACAGCAAAAAATAGCTGTACTTTTTTGAAATTTAGGAGCTTGATTGATAAAAACGGGTAACACTGATATTTTGGTACTTTTTTGGGGTCCCTTGTAACTACTAAACCAATAAACATATAAAGACATAATTTAAACTACGTTCATAAATAAAATAACACGTTTTCGGTACTTTATGGAAGCTCAATTTTAAAATTATTATTTCTTCATTTGTAACAAAAACGAATTAAAGACCCCACAAAAATTTCATTAAACCATTCCGCACTCCCTAAACACTGCACATTCTATAGTCAACAATAACTTTTTAACTAACTTTACTAACTCTATCTTAATATAATCTCTAACTTTAATTTTTGAAATGAAAAAAAATGTTTCCCAAAAAAAAAATCCACATTTTGTGCCACAAATATGGAGTAAAATATTAAAATATTTTTTGTGAATTTTTATAAGTAACTAATCAATGAACTGTAATAAACGCTTAAATGCACTTTTACTTGTTTTTTTTTTGTTGGTCAAAAAGGCCAGAAAAACATAAACTCACTTTACTTACAGAAAATTGTATGCTCTATTTTTTTTTTTTTGGAAGCTTGATTTTAAATTTCGGTATCGTTTGTTTATGGTTAAAAAGAAGGCAGATTCCTTATGTTACGTTATATTTTTGATTTTCCTTTAAACCCTCTACAATTACAGTTTAAAACAGAAAAGGGCCAGTTAAAGTCCATGAAAATGTTAATAATAAATATTATGTTAAAGAACATGTTTATTTTAATCTTAGGGCTTTGGGTTTTCTAAATTTAAAAATATTGATGTTGTTGTTTTCTGTTCTTTTCGTAGTTGTTGCTTCTCTTTTACCTTCTGCCTAATTTTTCGTGCATCACTGGCTAAGTCAGCTTTGGATATTCTGTTGTTGTTTTACCGTTTTATTAATTTTGCGCCATTCAAGTGGTTCAGCTTGGTTGAAGGTGGTGTTTGTTGTATGGCGGAATACTTTATAACGTATGTCCGTGGTTGGCAAATGGTCGTTGTGATGTTGAAGCTATTGCAAATTTTAATTGTACTGTAACACTACTACACAATAGAAGTGATGATCAGTAAATATTGTTTAAAGTATTGTTACAGTCTTGTCACGAAAAACTTCCAGCAAAGGGGTAGATGCCAGTTATAAAATGTAAAAGGTTTTTTAATTTAAGTAAATTAAAAAAAGTTATTTAATTATTTTCTGTGATAAGTAAATGTAGACTGTATAAGAGTTTGCTCCACATACTGGAATTTATTTTAGGTATAGAATAAAGCTGAGTATATTAATATGTCAACGTGTGTAAAAGATTTTATTTCAAGTATAAGACTAAAGTTAACTGATAAACTGTCATTTAGGTAGAAGACCATAATCTAAATCTATGTTATTTCCGGTTGTAAAAAAGTTTTTCTCTCTGCACATCACGTCATACAAGGCGCGCTCTCAATAAAAACAAAAGCAAAACGTTAAAAAATAGTGTGGTTTGTATAAGTTAAAGAAAATAAAAGTGGAAATTACTAAAAAAAACCTTTTTTAAAGAAATTTACATGGCAATTTTTAATATATTTATTTATAAGTTATTTCATAGAAAATTCAAGTAAAATTTATTCATTGTTTTAAAAGTTATTTAAAAAATGTTTAAGCCAATTTTATAAACAAAAGCACCCAGTGTTTATATATTTTCGTTATAGAAATATTTTTTTAAAATGAAACCTCATTTTTCCATTCGTTTTTCAAATTTTTAATTAATTTTCTATTATTCATTTTGCGTTTTTTTTTTGCTTGGAAAATTCAAAGAGTTCATGATTTAGATCTCTTATTAAAAAATACATCTGAGCACTTAAGAAAAATTGATATTTTGGGCGGATTTCATGTGAACAGTGCCTGCTTTTACACATCATGATAAATAAAAACACTTAAGTTATCCAATTGTTTAAAATATAAAACTTTTATCACTTTTTTTTACCTTTTTCAACAATCTCTATGAAATTTACATCTTTTACATGTAGTTTCTATATTTTTCTGCTTTTTGTAAGGTCAGACATTGAACAGCTGATTTTTGAGAAGATCATGTGTAATGCGCAATCTTGTTTTCTATCATTATTGCAATATAAGCATATTTAAATATAAGACCACAATGAGAGTAAAAAACTAAGGCTAAGCAAAGGTCTATAGTTTTCTTAGAAGCGGAAATTTTGTTAATGTAAAAGACTTTAGTTTAGTTTTAAGTTATAAATATAGAACTATTGTGTTGTTATATAGGTGATATGTCTCTTTAAATATAATAATAAAGTCTAAGCAAAAAAAAAAACGTAATAGGCTATAGCCTATATAAGTAGAAAACTGTATCCCGATTATTGTTAAGATTTAAGGCTGCAGATCGTATATATTTTCGTAGAAAAATACCTTAGTCTAGGTCTGAATATAGAAGGGAAAAGAAGCTGTAGTCTAAGTCTGAGTATATGTAGATAAGGAAAATAATGGTCCAAGTATAACACAAAATTTGTATACAAGACTACAACTAAGAGTTAAAGGTTTACTTCTGATTATAAAGTTATAGCGGTGTATAAGACTTTAAGCTAAGTATTATTCAGTCTATATACAGAGTATAAAATTTTAGTGATATACTGTATGACTAATAGTTTTTGACTTAAAATAATTTGATTCATTTGAGCACAAGACCATATAATATAAGTTTATAAAATGAGCCATAACCCATATTTTAAAAATAAGATGGTTTCCGATAAGATGACTTAAATCTTCTTATATAATTGAGCTTCAAAAATTATAGAAACATTTGTTGTATAGTTGTTTATATTTGATTCAAAATTGATATATAATGGAAAAGTACGACTGTAGATAGCGTATAAGACTATTTATTGTCTGAGCAAAAGAAAAATTAATTTATGACTATAATAAAACTACTAATCTTTAGGTAAAACCTTTGTATAAAACTAATATAAGACGATATTTAAGAGATTATTTAGTTAAAAATAATGGAGTCTGTTTTTAGAATTGTCAGCAAACTTAAGCCCAACTTGAATATCTAACAATCTAAAAAATCATTGGCAAACGTTAGTTCTAAAACTGAAATCTTTACTCTCTTATCAATCTTTTTGTAAAACATCCGTTAATATTTAGCGTTTACTGTAGTCATAAGTTCCATTTAATTTAATATTTATTGCATGTTTAACACATTCTAGCAATTTTTTTCATGAAAGTACAACATAATCAACTTTATTAGCTTCACCATCAACGATAATGAAGTAGATGTTGATGATGATCCACCGAGAGTTGGCCGGTTGTTTAGACTTGTACATTAAGTTGAGTCTGGCTGCACATTTTTCTTTTGAACGCTTTTTATTTATTATTTGGCTTAAATTTCATGTTGCATTAAGTCAATTTGATGTTATTTGCTACTTTTTTTTTGGTTGCAACTTTGGCAGTCATGTGTTACTAAAACGGTTTATAACTGAAGTTTTAAATACAGTTTTAATTATGAGTAACTTATTCTTGTGTACATTTTGTGATGGTCAACAACGAATGAAAACCGTTTCATTTGCAAAATTATAAAACGGCGATGCATATGCGGCACATGCTACAAAATACTATTGAAACATTTAATTACCAACGGGCCTAGTGTTTGAAGGTGTTTAGTCATTCATTCGTGATATGCTTTAAAATTTAACGGACTAAATATGATAATTTCATGGATGGGTAGGATGAGAGTGGTTACCTATTTTTAAAGGAGTTTATATTTTGTTTAGTTATACAGTAAGAGAGGGAGGGAGTGAGAGGTAGAAAAGGAGTTAAAGAATAAGAGTTAAAGTGTTTTTATATGTAAATGAACTGATTTTTTTGGAAAAATAAACTAAACACAAAAATAAAACTGAAAACAACAACTGAACTGTATCAACGCAAATAAACACTTTTTCAAAACTGGCTGCTGACTATTTTTGGCCATTGTTTATCTTTGTTTTTGCCAATTTGACAACAAGCGTTGCACAAAAAAAACCCATCGCTGCACACACAAAGGCCTCAAAAAGAACCCCCCACATTGCAACAATGAGGTCCACAGGTCTTCTTTGCTCTTCTTGTTAACGAAACAACAACAACCAAAATTTAACAATTGAAATCACAAGCTCTACCAACAATCAAATAAAGAAAGCGGAGTGTGATGAATACTAGAGGGTGGCAGAGACGACGCATTGGAAGCAGATAATAAAGTACTTTGTGTTGTAGTCCCAGTACTAACTGCCATTTGTTACGTTGTTTGTTAGTTCAATCATTCAATGGAGCAGACAAGTTTTAGTTCACACGAAACCGGATTCATTGATGCTGGCAGGGAATTTTTTATTATTCGTTTGTTGTTTGTTTGGCTTAATTCTTTAGTTTTTCTTTTGTTGTTGTTAGTTGTTTTAATTTTTATTGCTGCTTGTTGTTTTATTTCATCTAGCACCACTTTAGTTTAATAAAAATCAAATGAATGATAGTCTTGTATGTATAAAACTTATAAAAACAAGTAAAAGTTTTACATTCAATCATCTGTACACAATTTGTGTAATATTATTTAAGATATATTTGAAAATCTGTTATCATTGTGGGAGCTTCACGATATTTTTCGCTATATACAAAATATACAAAAGAATAAACATATTCGCTTAATTTTCTTATACTTTGCCTCACTTTAAAAATATTTCTATAAACAATTTTATATCAATTTTCCTTAATTAGGGAAAAATTATTTGCAAAATCATGGGGATAGTCTAATATTAATTTTTTAAATTTAATCCAGTTTTAATTTAATTTTATGCCACTTCTTTTAGGGGAATAAGTATAATAAATTATTAAAAAAAAGAATTTATAAAAAATTAAAAAACATTTTTTTTATTTTTTGTTGCAAATTTTCTATAGTTTTCGGACATAAGAGATAATTCAAAATGTCTTAAGAAATCTAAGAATAAATAACAAACACTTTTTGCTCAAAATTTATTTTAATTTAAAAATTTGTATCTTAATTTTAAACTGATATACATAATTAAATTCTATTAAATTTTTCTCTAAACTGGAAACATTGCGGCCAAAAAAGGCACATTGAAACATACATATATTTTTATTTTGTTTTTTGTACCCTACACCACATTAGTTAGTAGTGTTTGTGCTAATGTATGTTACATCTTAATTTACAAACACAATTTTAAATACTCAGTCTATTATGCCGATAGCCTAAGAATTACTTTCTTTAGTCGAATAAACGATTTCCGTCTGCTTATGTAAACTTTTGAATAAAATATTAAAAATTATATATTTTTGTGGTAGATTTTTGTTTGGCTTTTGGTCATAAATTTATAATTATGTATAAATAAAAATCCATAATTAAAGTTTTTGCTTTTTTTAAAAATTGTTTTTTTTTTTAAGTTTCGATTTTTCGATCTGCTTTGCAGTGTTTTTAGGGCGTTAATTTTGTGTAGCATTCCCAGCATGTATATCCTTGAATAATTATTCTCTTCATTGTAAAACTCGTATATCTTTAAAGTTTGTTATATACCCAATTAAGCTTTGTCAAGTGCTTTATAATCTGTTTTATATGATGATATACTCGTTTTTAATTTTGTTTCTGTTGTCCCTAAATATACTTTGTCGCATACGTTGAATATATTTCCATTGCAGCCTATTTCGTACATAAAATTAGATTTTTCATTTATCTTGAGGTTTTTAGGCCAATTTATATTTTTCTTTGTGATAAATATTTGAGCTTTTAAGCCTTTCTGAAAGCAGAAGCAGACCAAGATATCGGCCTTTATAATAAAAACATTTTTTTAAGAAAGCAACAACTCTAATTTTAGATTTTTATTTATAATTTTAAATTTATGACCTAAAGCCGAAAAATTCTACCACAAATACGAATATTAAAGGTAAACAACACATTTTTTTATTTGGTATATAATTTTAAGTTCTAAAACTGAGTAAAGGCATCATTTTAAATAATAATAGATCGGATTACATTTGAACGTACCTCTCATTTAAGCACTAATTCCGAAAACACTCACAAAACTGTAAAAATTATTAGAATTGAGATATAAATTTATTAAAAAGAATGTCTATATAAAGATAAATCTCTTTCTCCCTATCTCCCTCAAATTTTAGAATGTGTTGTCCGTTATTGGCTAAAGCTCCCATATAAAGTCTAGTGGCCACATTTTGTAAGGTGATTATATCATTAAATTGTTAAAAAATATTGTTGAACGTTTTGTGATAATTTTTAACAAATAAGTTTTATGTAAACAAAAAAATATTTTATCAATATTGTTAATAAACAAATTTAAATTTGGAAATTTAGCTGCTATAAGGGCCGAAATTTCCTAAACACTCATGAATTTTTTGGAAAAACTTTCATTAAAATATTGGCTGGCTGATTAATGTTTTATAACA
Source organism: Paykullia maculata (assembly GCA_003055125.1). Taxonomy (NCBI): domain Eukaryota; kingdom Metazoa; phylum Arthropoda; class Insecta; order Diptera; family Rhinophoridae; genus Paykullia; species Paykullia maculata. The sequence continues at coordinate 13,240 of NDXZ01015940.1, forward strand.
GAATCGCAATAGAAATTTAGCACAAATAATTTGAAGGTATACATGTTGTAGTGTTGGGTATTTTATGACTGGTTTTGACTAATTTAATTTCTTTTATTTGTTTATTTTTATTTAGTCTGTTTGTGGTTTTTATGTTTGGTTGTTATAGTTTTTGGTAATTCTTTGCTTTTATATACAAGTATGTATATTTGGCTAATTGTTTAAGTATGTGTTAGTGTGTCTGCTATTTTTTTCAGGAATCCAGTTATTTTTCTTAATTTCAAGTACATACTTTTGCACACAGAAAACAAACATTTGTGGTCTTTTTATTTATTTGCATTTTTGTAGATTTTTTCTTTTAACATTTTTATTTTCGTTTGTTTTATTTTGCCAATTTACAACTCTGCAACTTTTGCATTGATATGAATAAATGCGGTCAATTTTAACGTGGTTGTTTGTGTCTTTGATTCTTTGCTTTGTTTTTAACAATTTTATTGCAATTTTAGGTAAAGTTT
>NDXZ01015957.1:4413-16366 GCA_003055125.1 Paykullia maculata
AAAAACAGAAAAATCTTGTCAGATGGTAAATTTCGTCATCACTCACACAAATAATGGAAGTAAATGAAAGTCCCATTTTCTAATTTGTTAAAATTGTGAGTTGACATACAAATTCAGTAGTACCGATCCAAGAGTGCTGAAGATGAAACCGTAGCTAATTTCGCAAATGCATTACACTCAGCTAGTGTCGTACTTGATTTTTCATAATATTCTTATCAATCACAAAAAAAATTAACTCAAGCTTAACTAAGATTTTAAAAATTTTATCTAATGAACTTTTTCATCTCTTTTTCAAAAAGTTTACGTCTCTAAAAAATTTTATATATGTATGTAGAAATATTTAATAAATTCTGTTATAATAGAAAATGCTTGGCGAAATATCTTTTCAAAGCTAATAAATTCAAAACTTGTAAAAAATATTTTTTTAATTGAAAAATTTTAAAAAATTTATTTTTATGAGATATAATTAATAGATTCAGTCAATTTTTGTAATTTTTTCTTTACTTAAAAAGTAGAAAAAGTATTTTCATAAAAAAATCTTTCAATTTTCTATTTGTAGATAACGTTCGGTTAATTCTCTATTCAAGGAAATGTTCTGGTAACTCTTTGATTCTCTTTTTAAAGAAGAGGACTCGATATTTTCTATTAAGAAGAAAAATTTGAAATATATTTAATCATGTATGTACATATGAGTGTAAAAACTTTAAATCTACTTTCTCACATATTTAGAAGCAATAGAACAATAAAATTATGTAGGTATTTGTATGCGTGTTTAAAATTAATAGTGTTAATAGTGTTTAAAAAACATTTAATAAATAAAACAACAATTTTAATGTTTTAACGGCCGAAGGCAAATACTTAGAAACTTAGTAGCAGAGGACAAATTATAGTGGGAGTGGAAGTGGGAGAACACTGCAGTGTTTAAAATAGAAATTTTAAAATGTTACCTTTTTTAGTTGTAAAACATATTGTGTACGTATTTTAACTTAATTTGTTATTTTTACACAAAACAGTTGCTTATGTACAATTTAAAATGTATTTTTAATATACAATTTTAATCGCCATTTTGTTCTTCCCTACCTATGGTACATCAATACAATTGTCTACCATAGCCTCTCCTTCGAGCCACCTTTCAACATTTTCAAATGAAAAATGCAACACTTTTTTCATTTACATTTCTGCTTTTTGTCGCTCAACAGACTTATGTATTCATTTGTATGAATAATTTTTAAACAAATCATTTTGTTATCTTTTTCTTTTTATCAGAATTTTTAGTTGTAGCACGTTTTTTTTTCTCTACCACCAAATCAAACGTTGCACAACAATACCTTGTGGTCTGTAGCTCGTTAGAGAAACTTTTTTTGAAGAGAAAAAAAACAACGAAAACATTTAAATGTTCCCCCAATGACCATTTAGCCCTTAGTAAATGTGTGTGTGCGTGGTAAAGAAAATTACATTTCTAATGTCATAACTTTCTAATGCTTTTTTTCTCGTATTTTTGCCATAAACTTTGCTCACAATATGGTAATGCAAAAATTGAAGATATTTAATTTATGAAAAATGAAATACGTACATACATATATATAGTATTTAAAATAAAATTTGTAATTTGAAGTTCCATTACAAGCAAATTTATTAAGATTTGTTGTAACAATTATATTTAAAAAAATATCCCATAATTAGCAAATAAAATAAAATTTTTCAATAAAATTTGCTAAGAAAAGTTAATTTGTTTAACATTTTTCTTAAACAAAACATATTTAAAATATTTTGCATAAATAGCAAATTCGCTTGAAAAGATTTTGTTTTTTTTTAGCAAATTAGTAAATAATTTCAAATAAATAACATGTAGTTTACAGCAAATGCAACAAAAAATTTCTTAAAAAGTCAATTTAAAAAAATTCTTAAAAAAATTAACAAACTAAAAAAATTTAAAAATTTAAATTTAAATTTCTAACAAACGTATGAAACTTTTTCTAATAATCGAAAATTTTGTTAATAAATTCTTAAATATTTTTTCCTTCAAAAAATCAAAATTTTTTTTATTTTTGTATATATTTTAATATATAATAGAGAATGTTCTTTCGCTATAATTTTTAAATTTAAGTCCATAAATGTAAATGTATCTGCCCTTAAATTAACCAATCTCTTTAATTATTGTTTGCTTTTATTTGCTAATCAGGTTAAACAAATCTCCGTTAAAATTAAATAAACATGAAACATGAACACAAGGAAAAAAAATTGTAAAGGCTCCAAATGGCGCCATCGTCTTTTTTATGTTAGAAAAGATTATTGTAGATTGTCATTTCCCTACTTAAAAAAAAACTTTAGCTCTATTATTTACACTTCGCATACAATTACAAAATACATACAATTGAAAATACAACTAAATGCACACATAGAAATAAAAACGAACGATAACTTCAACTAAAGATGACGACAGCAACAACAACAAATAAAATCATCTACAACAAGAATAACAATAAAGTACAATTGAGCGCCAATTCAAAAGCACTTAAGTGTAATTTTGAATAGTTTTCCTGCACATTTGCCATTTCTTTCTATACTTTTCATTCTTAGTTTGTCGTTTTTATTTTGTGTTCGCTACGTTTTTTTTAAACTTTTCTTTTTTTAAAGCTTTAATCCATATTAAACGATTAATAGAAGTCGAAGAGTAAGAGAAGAACGTGAAAAAATTATACTGAGAAAGAAACTAACAAAAAAATCTTTCAAAATGCAAATTGTTTTATTTTTTTTCTTGTTTTATGCAAAAAACCAAAAAAAAAATATGATGGCGGTTGAAAAGCAAATATTTTTGTTGTTACTGGCTTTACGAGGGCTATATGTAAAAGGAGGTAAATTGTACAAAAGTTCTAAGGCCCGTTAATAAAACCTGCCTTTAAAGAACAGGGTATTAACCAAAAGTAACTTTAAGTATCTGTCCAATAATATTCTAACTTAAGCTATTGCCAAGTTATAATAAAAGGCCTAAGTGAATCATAATTTTATTAGTTCTCAAACAAAACCGGTCTCTACTGTTTATCCTTTAAACTTGTTTTAAACAAAATGAAAAAATTACTATGACTTAAAAAAAGCGTGGTTATTGGTTTAAGGTATGCAAGGCCTTCTCGATCTGCCCCCCTTTTTAACATGCATATAAAGACGTTCTTTAATAACAGTATGATTTGTTAAGTAAATTGGTTTAAAAATGAACAGAAAAAAATAACATTTAAAGGAATTAAAATTCTCATTTCTTTTCATACCTTCTATTTAGTGTGAGATTATTGAAGTCATAAAAAAAAAGAATTCACACTGAAATGCTAAAACTCGCCACAAAGATAATTAAAGTGCCAGAGAAGAGTACTTTATTTGTCTATAATTTATCTCTGCATTTGCATGTAAGTAAGTACATACGTACATGTATACGTAAATATGTTTGTATATTTGTATTTATGCATGTTCCAGTAGTAGAATTTTAAAAATATTCTTTAATGGTCTTTCACTGGCCATGCATTGCCAGTGAAAAAGTGGTGGTTTAACATTTATATCCTTTTTATGCGAACACGAGTGCAAATTTCAAGCCACATTATAAAATTCCCATTTTAATAGGCTGCATTTTTATTTCTATAAATATTGTGTTTTTTATTTCTTTTTGCATAACTCTTCAGGACTATGAGGCGACAAAAAAGTCTTAAATTTTTTGTCGATTTTTTTTTGCATTACATTGGATTACCAAATAATGGAACAAATTACTGTTTGAGGTCAAGCGGAGTAATTATATGGGATATGGTATAGTATTTTAATATTGGAAACAGGGCCCTACTCCCCAAAAACACTTATTAACTTTTCACTTTGCACTTATCAAATTATTCGTCAAATTGCAAAGTTTATGTTCCTTAAAACTATAAAATTTGATAAGTGAAAAGTTGAAATGGATAAGTGTAATTTACAAAGACTTTGCAAAAAATTATGTGGTTTTATTCCACAAAAACTGTAAATTCAATTTTTGCAAAGCAAATTTTGATAAGTTTGTCAAAAATTTGCAAAGTAAACGGTTGCTTTGCAAATTAATTTTGTTATAACTAGTGAAGCTTTCAAAATGTTAAGACGTAAGTTTTTGTTCGACGATAGTGAAGACGCGGTTATAACAAGATATTATAGAGACCGAATTAATTTATCGGGACTACAAAACTTTAATTTAAAAGAGTCCTTTCGTTTAAATCAAATCCAAATTGATTTAATTTTAAATATAGAACAATTAGAGCACGATAAATAGCGCAAGTTGCAGCTATGCAACTGCACTTTTTTTCCCTTTTTATTTTGCGGCTCATTTTAACAAGTTCTATTTAGCAATGCAAAGTGAAAAGTGATGACAGAAATGCAAAGATGATTAAATGATTTGTGGAACACTTTCCACACTTACTTTGCAGCAGACTGCAAAGACTTTACAAAAAGTGCAAAGTAATTGCAAAGATTTGCAAAGTGAGATTTGCAAAGGATTTGCCAAAAATGCAATTTGATAAGTGCAAAATGAAAAATTGATAAGTTTTTTTGTGGAATAGGGCCCAGGATATCAAAAAAGAAAGGGAAATAATACCTGGAAAGTGGTATCAAGAAAAAAAAATTCGTTTTTCTTCTTCGATTTATAATTTTAAAATCTTTTGTTTGAAAATCATTATTTTATACACAAGTTTTTTATTAAAATGAATGTTTTGATAATATTTTGTTTTAAAAAATGAAAATATTTTAAATTAATTCTATGCTTAACGAAAAATTTTTTATGATAAAGGTTTAGGTGATTTTTTGTAGTAGATATTAGTAATATGACAGCTAGGGTCAATTGAATTTGTAAGGAGATTTGTGTTTATTTCATTTCTATTTGCGTTAAATTTTATTTTCTTTTCCATATTTTGAATAAAAAGTTTAGGCAATTGCCAATAGTGATATGTATTAAATTTTTTTGGATGCTTATAATCGTAGTGGTCTTAAATAGAGGCTGGGACCAATAATGTTCATAAAGTCGGTATATTTATAAATATTTTTTTATTATATATAAAATTTTTATAAAAAATCGCTTAAATGTCTTTTAAACCTTTGAACCTTTTTAAATATTACACAGAAAAAAAAGTGTTGTAAATCAAACTAATTTTTTTGTTAATATAATTAAAAGTTTAATTAAAACTTAACCAACAATAGAACTTGTAAAAACAATAACGATATTTGTAAGTTGATTGTTGTTAAGAGTCAAGTCAACAAAATTATTTGCATATTAACAAAACAAATTGTTAAATTTAATCACCAGAGGTGGCGCTGCATGACCTTCCTAGTGTTCCCAAGAGGTAGCGCTATGCCTTCCTATGATGTTAACCTATTTTTTTCTCTTTTTTTAATTAATTTTTAAAACTCGAAAACCATATGAAATTTGTTTGTCTTCACCGGGATTTGAACCTGGGGTGCTTGGTTTTGTAGTCAAGCACTTTAATCACTACACTTCGCTGGCACATGAAATCAATTTTTTGTTTGTTTATTTTGTAATTTTCCAAATTTTCAAAAACTAATTGTTTTAAATTTTGATATCTTTTGTTTTTTAAATACCAACAAAAATTTTAATTGTATTAACAAAAAAATTGTTAAACCATGAATTTAATTTCAACAAAAAATTTTGTTAACTTCAATTTTTCGATATTTTTTCTGTGTTATATGAAACTTTAAGAGGTACAATAGGCATTAAGCGATTAAACGAATACCCCTTTTATTTTTTATTAGAATTAAATTATTACAACAACAAATTTTTTATACATTTTTTTGTAGTTATTTACAGAAATTTTTAGCGAAATTCGATATAAAGATTTTAAAAAAACATTTTTCTTAAACAAAACAAAATTTATTGATTTGTTTTTCTAAAGAACTTGCTTTAATATAAAGCTAAAAGATTATCAATGTTATAACCCTTAACACATAAAATATTTGAAGATAGTGAGAAACTAGTCACAACCACAATAACAAAAAAAGGAGAGTGTATAAGTTTGGTTATGTGAATGTTTTTGATCTTAAAAGATGTGAAATGCTTGCGAGTTATCCGATTTTTGGAGTTTTTTAGTTAAGTTTTTGTTAATGTGGTTTGCGTCTTAACATAGTCAACAAGTAAAAGTAATATTTACATGGCTTCGCTAATTTTTCTTTACTCAATTATTTGTTTTGCAAGGCAAAAATCTCACAAACTACAGTAACTGTATCGCTGCAACATATCAGTTTACAATACTTGCAGCACAGTTCCCAAATGCTTAAACAAGAAGCATAGATATTTAGCAGTTCCAAGTTATATTTATTTATAGACTTGCGATTGACGTTGAAAATATTATTAACGACGATTTAGTCGTAAAAAGAGCTCCATATACGAAGTAATCGAAATTGCTTGCAGCACTCCACTCTAAGTCTAATGATGTATGTTCTAAACAACAAGACGATCACAGAAAGTGTTAAGTCACAATGAGAAAAAATATATTTAATCTAAGGATATTTTGCCAACTGTGAAAAAAGGTCCAAAAACCTACTTAGGAAGTCCGAAATTTAAGGTGAAACAAATTTTAATGGAATTTGAAAAAACTCCTTTCAAAGGTAGTTTCTAGTTTATAACATAACTAATGGAATATTATGCACAAACTTTTGAAGCTCCTTGTCTTTAAACAAATATTTTCCCTTAAGCTACGGTTTCTTAGGCTGAATTCACTCATTGTGTTTGAACAAAAATTTTGGAGCTTCAAACAAAGAGAGAGCTTACTCAATATAAAAAAATTTTCCAGACAACATTTTTGTTCACACACTATGAGTACCCCTTAATTTCTTTTTATTCTGTTAAGTTAAAACCCTTAGCAGTTTACATTATCTATTTATTACTGTTTTCGATAAATATTCAATAAAAAAGTACCAATTTTCTTTCTATATTAAAATTGCGATAAATTCTTTATTCATCACCAATATTTAAAAAATTTGTAATTTCTAGATGTTTATTACCTTCTAAGGATTAAAAATAAATATGTAAGTAAAATTTATATTAGCAAAAGCAGATGTGTAGAACTCAACAATTTTATTTGAACTTAAACTCAACACTAATATTTTTACCTTAAAACACACTTACACAACCTTTTTATTAATATAACATTTACATACTTACTCTACTTTTTAGCCACAAAAACCATTTTTAATCTTTAAATTGCATGTTTAGTTTAACACAAAATTTAATATTCTAATAATACACTTAAGCATTTAAACTTTATTATTAGATTTTTTACACAAGCAACCTGAAATAAAACACATAAAGAAAACTAATAATATAACCAACAGTTTGCTAAAAAAAACCACCTTAATTCTACATTACACACCTTGACGTATGATTAATATAAATTTTTAATTATTTCGAGTACAAACCCGTAAGCTAAAGTTAAGCTAACACGTCACGCCAAATTAAAAGATAAAAAACATCAAAGGAGTGTTTTAAAAATATATTAACAATAATAAAAATCTTTCTTTAAATATTTTTTTATTAATTTTTAGTAATATTAAAAATTTGCATTGCTTTTTCTTGTTTTTAATTTTTTTTAATGTTTTTTTTTTAGTTTTCACAATCTTGGAACAATGAATGCACTTTTAATACTGAACTAACATTTAGAATCATGGTAAATTCTTTTGCTGTCCCAAAATACAATATACAAATGTATTAAAACTATTCACGCACATACACACTCACACCCCAACACACACTCAGCAAAAAGAGTCCACTACTATTTTATTCACATGATAAAAAAAAATTAGGGATGATAAAGGTAATGTGTTTCAATGGTACTTTTTACTTCGGTACATAAAATACAAAATATGAAATTTGTACTTTTAGTTGCGTTTGGTTCTATTTTTTTCCAATAAAATTTTTTTATGAGTTCTTCATTAGAAGCAATTTTCAATAGATTCTCCATTAAAATATTAAAATTTTTTATTCATTAAATATCTGGCTGTAAAAAAGTTTAATAATGGCTTACATATAAAATGTTGGACTTTTAATACAAAATTTCGGAAGATTTTTTACAAAAATTTTAAAAATATTAGAATTTTAAAGGGTTTTCTTAGAAATAAAAAAAATGAACTTGAGCTAGAATAAAACTAAAAATAATTTTCTTAAAAATTTTCAAAATATTAATTATAAAGAAGATAGTTCATAGGCGGGGTGTACTATACATCCGACGAGTTGTGTGGCCATGTCAAAACGGAGTCATAAGAGTCCACTTGACAGTTTGCGTGCGTAGCAAATTACCACGTAAACCAACCAACCAATTTTAAGGAAAGTTTTTGCTTATTTTTTCTCTTTATAGAATTTCTTTGTTCTATATTTTTTATAAAAAAAAATTTTGTATTAAAATTGTATAACCCTATTTTGAGTAAGAGAGTAGGTTTATAAAAGTACACAATTTTTAGTTTTGTTGGTACAATAGTCCTTGTTTTCAAATGTACTAGAAGAACGACAACGAAAACCAAAAACAGAAACAGAAAAATACATCATATACAAAAACACAATCAAACACTCTTACACCAAAACATACATACACTTTCAAATTTACGCTCTTTAAATAAATGCCCATGTAATAGTTGTTGTATTTGTAGTCAGCAATACAAGTTGAATATTCTATGTATGTATATGTATATAAGCAAAAAAGGATAACAAGACGATGACTAACGTCATCACTAAATGAAATTCACTGCCATACTTACACACAAAACAACATGAATATACAAATATAATATAGCTCCGTGTGTGCGTGTGTATGTGAGCAAGTTAAAAAAAGAGCTATTAAATTGAGTTTAACTCAAAATGCAATTGCATCAGCTGATTGTTGTTTATTTAAGAGAAAGAGAAAATAGTATTGATTTTAAGAGAAAGATATATGATTTAATGAAAGTGCGACAATTTTAATTGTGTTTAAATATGAAATATTAATTATTTTAGTATTTTTTGGGTAAAATATAGTAAAGGTGTGACATGTTAACATTATAACAATGTGATTGTTTTGCTTTTGTGTATCTAAAGCATAGTAATCAAGGTAAAATTAATAGATGGTCATTTTTTTTAAATGTTATGGATTTAAAAATTGAATGCATATGAGATGAATTGTTTGCAAAAAAAAAAATCGCATTATAAGTGCTCAAAAAATAAATTAGTAAAAGAAATAAGAGATCGATACATTCCGCCTTTGTTTGCATCTGCACATGTTGTAATAATAAAGATCTTTAAAATATGTGAAACTTAGGTAAAAATATAAATACATGTTTTATACAAAAAAATCAAAACTATTGTATTCCTTAAAGTTTTCTTGGTGTTAAAAAAATAAACAATTTTTATTGATGTCTTTTATTTTAAACTTTTTGATTTTGTCAAACAATAAACTTTACAAGCTCTTTTGGATGCGGTTTAAAAGTTTTAAACGCTTGTGTATAAAATGTAAAAAGGGGTTTAAGCACGAGATTTACAGGGACGATTTTCTTAAAGATAATTAAAAATGTTTAAGAAATTTCCTACTTTTGGAAATATGTTACAAACTATCTGACTAAAAGTGTTTAATTAATTCTGTAATTATGAAAACTGTCGGTAATTTTTAACACCTTAGTGCCGATTTATATAAAACTTTTCACAAAATTACTTTTACAAAAAATTTTAATAGTTTTTAGTGAAAAAAAACAGATTTCAAACCTCTTTATTAAAAAACGTAAAAAAAAACACATTTATATGAAAAATTGTTTGTTGGTTTCTTGAAAAAAAATTTGAATGTTTTTTGGATTTGTGAAAATTCTCATTTGGTATTTGAATTTTTATTTATACATACAACATTTTTCTCATTTTTTCAAGTAATAAATTTCAAAGTCTACTGATGATCTGGAATAAGCCCCAGTGAAATGCAGCATATAGACAGCTTGAAACTAGCAACAAACTATAAAAAAAAAATTTATATTTTTCTAACTTACAAAGATTCCTAAATCTTGGGATTTAAATAGAAGAGGAAAATTAAAATCCCTATTTACAAACTTTTTGCCTGATGACAATGATGATTATTTATTAGATTTAAAAATGTTGATCATTTATTTTGTTCTGTTTTGTTTCTGTTTTTTGCATCATTTTACGCAAAAGTTCATCGTTACAATTTCTTGTGTAAATTTACACATCAGACACAAACAAGATTTATGTGCAGTTGTTTGTGTTTGTATGTAGAGTCAAAATAATAAAGTGTCTTCTAATTATAAGATGTTTAGTCTTTGGTACGCACTTACAAACTTATAAGATAAACATTAAACAATTTTAAAAGAAAAATAATGACATAAATCTAAGATGATAAAAAAAAATTTTTTTTAAAAATTGTAGAAAAAATCTTACTAAAACAAACACATAAAGTAGAAATTGTAGTTGTGTAATACATATGTATGTATGTGTGTTTTTGATAGTCTTTAAATGAAAACGAATTGTAACAGTGTGTGACAAAATGGTAAATGGCAATGTCCAATTCAATAACATAGAATATTTTTTACATGTAACACAAGGAGAACGCTTTTTAAAAAATCCTATTAAAAAAACCTTCAAGAAACATTTTATTTAAATAAATAATTTTAAAATTTATTAAGCAACTTTTAATATAACTAGCTTGGACCCGGTCTGCTACCACGTAAATTTTATTCAAATCGGACAAGTTTTTTTTTCTAATAACCACTTTTTTCGATTTTCCCCCTTTTTTGTTACTTTCACCCCCATTTTTTATCCCTTTACGTTTGAGTTTCCAAAAAGTATCGAAAATATATCCTTTTTTTAGAGATGTGACAAATTATTTTTTATTTTGTCTCTATTTTTATTGTTTTTGTAGTTAATAAAGGCCCCAAAAGAGGTACCAAAATATAATTTTAGCTCGTTGTTATCAACCAGGCTCACAAATTTCAAAAAAGTACTAAACACCTATCCAGTTATTTTTTTAGCAGAATACAATGCTTTTTTAACCCGCTTAATATATATGAATTTCCAAAAATCCCTTTATAGTGGATCTTTACAACAGGAGAGGAACCCACAGTACAAAGCATATGGGTATTTGCTTTATGAATTTGGGCTGTGCTATGAAGAATAAATTAATCAGTATATCAGTCACTTTACTATTTTATATATACAAGTACATTATTTCTCGTAAATCTCTCTGTCCTGTTTTAAATGTTTTTATCAAAAGCCTTCGTTTAAGGTTTTATAGAAACAATGTTTAATATGTTTTAATGTTATGAATAAAATTAATATTTAAATATGAAAAAGTGTAGGTAGCTTTTTTACTAGTTATGCTAATGCGCAATTATATAAGCAATAGCATTGACGAAATTTAAATTTTTCTATATTTCGAATTAATTGAATTCACAAAATGATTGATACATCGACACACAGCCAAAAAAAGACAATTACATAAACAGATAATTAGTTATCTACGTATCCAGCAAAAACATGCATTGATTTGTAACGAGTTAAAATTATAAAAACACAGCAGTTGCACTACTGACCAATTGGCATTTTAAGTACTTACCCCGCTTCCCTACAAATAGGGGCTTAAATAAGTCATTACCACCTTGGTTTACAAAAAATGGATTTTGTGAAGTCATTACTTGAATGTCATTAAGTAACTACTTACTATGAATGAATAAAGCAGAGCTTTAGATTACAAATCAGGAAATAAATAAGTCATTACTCTTAAAATATTATTTAACTACTTGATTTTAATAAGTAAAAAAATTTTATTGATTGTATTGGCTTACAGAACTCATTACCAATAATGTATTATATTGGGCTTCCTGATAACGAAACTGAGGTTTGTTTGTTACTACTGTACGTTACGTTTTACAGAAAAACACAGAGAAAATATCTTTAGAGTCGATCTGAAAACCGTCATGA
>NDXZ01015963.1:6738-18479 GCA_003055125.1 Paykullia maculata
GTATGAGGACCAGTTAATATTAAATCAACAAAAATGTGGTGAGTGGCGAAAGTGTTTTGTCATTAAAAAGATTTAAAATTTTGATTTATGATCATAAAAAAACTTAAATAAAATATTTACAGAGTATTAATTTATTAGTAAAATTATAACGCAAACCAATCAAAAAAGTTTACTGAAAGTAAATTAAATTGATTAGTTTTAAATAAGATAACCAAGTGAGAAATATATATAATTTAAGAAACGTTTTGAAAGAACAACATTATATGGAAGGCTGAAACCTTTGATTTTTCTGTATTTGGTTTTGCCATGTGTAAAGTGTTTGTTGGGAAATAATTTTTTTTATTATATTTTAATCAAACTTTTAATTAACACCATAGTTTATTCTTTTGTTGGGAAAACTTTTTTTCATTCACATGAAATTTGAAAGAGTCTACGAAGAAATGTAAGACCATATTAAAACATAATGATCCTGAGGGTTGCCATGGAATCTAACTAGTGCCAAAATAAAATTTAAAAACGACCAATAAATATATTAGTGCAAAAAATTTTGTTTACTATTATGACATTATCAGTTTTCCGATTTCAACAAAAAACCAAAATGTCGCAGTTTACGACATTAAAGTTTTTTTTGTTGTTGTTACAAAATAAAAACCCAATACTATTTGAACTTCATAACCATCCTACAAATCACCCTATCCTGAAAAACTAAAAACGAAATATATTTTTCATAATATATAAACACAATTAAACAGCAGCAGCTTAAAAAGTAACCGGAGTTTTAAAAAAATCCATACTCCACAATCCTTTTGGAACCGAACGTGAATCAAAAAACATAAAAAGCCCAGAACGACTGTACAAATGTATTAATATCCTACTTACAAAAAAACAGATTAAGATCCGCTTTCTGAAACGATGACCGTCCGTTAGTCTGTTCATGTTTGCCATCAAAATTCAGAACACTATTTTAAAAGTATATCAGTAAAATTTAGCAGAATGATTTAATAAAGGCCAAGGTCAAACATTATTGATTTAAAATTTTATTTATTTATGAGTTCACCTGAAGTTCTTATACAACATTCAATTTAAAATATTTGTATTTAAATAAGGTTATGCAAAAACAAGTAAAACACAAAAACAAAATTTCCTAGCGAATTTCGCAATGGTCTCTTTATAAGAGCCTGTATAAGACTTTCTTTCGAAAATCACTTCTTTAAAATATTGGAAACACGATAAAATTTATCACAAGTAAGTTGCACGTGAACATCAAAGTTTGCGGTTTTTCATAGAGTCAAATATGAATTATTTCAAAATTATAAATGAAAAATAATATTATTATTTGGGATTTCCTAAATTTTACAATTTTTTTTGCTGGGTTTTTCCGCACCTTCATAGTCATTCATGTATTAAATTAAAATTAAATGTTTGTAGTGGTATTGTGTAATTGATGCATATTTCTCTCAGAAGAATATAAAATATTTCTTTTATAAAATATATAGAATAACGAAAAAAAAACATCTTATGGTTAACGTTGATACCTTCCTTTCCTTGAACTATTTTAAGTTATTGCCATAGTTAATGCCTAAGATTTGACTCCTACTTCTTTCGATGGTCGTATAACATGTTTTGTGGTTTAATATGTTGCGGTTTTATCGGTTAGGATTACAGATAATATGTCGTGCGGTTTGCAAGAGCATTCAATGTTATGGAGCCTACAGATAAACTGGTGACGATTAAATGCACTTGTTCAATACACCATATTGTACTACGCTTAACATTTGGCATTCGTACTACTGCACTTGCATTTATAGTTATTCTATTCTCCTGGGGGGAAAATTTTAATTGACTTATGAATAAGCAATATTGTCCAATATAACATTTAATACCATGTTCCAACTCAAGCATTAAGCATTGAATAGAATTAAACGTCAAACAAAAAACTAAAGCACAAAGGAGTATTAACTAAAGGTTTCTGCTTAATTATACAAATTAATCAATATCAGAGTTAGAAACCAAAATTATAAATCTCGAGATACAATAATAATTGTGCGTACAACAAGTGCACTTGAAATGCAACATGCAAGAACATTTAGAGCTGTGCATTGTAGCAACAAAAAGCTTTTGTTTGAATATTTCTTAATATGTATATGGATGAAATTGTTGGAACATGGTGTTAAAATACTTGTGCTTTAACATGTATGATTGTATAGTTTGAAATGCCCCAAACTGCAACATGAACTCGCATAAATATGATTGTAATGCCAAACAATTCACTAGTAGTCTGTGCTTAAGTGTAAAATTTTAGTTTATGCTATTGGTAACTAGTTTGTTTTATAAAAGGGCCTAAAGGTTAAAAAGCGTAAATTGTAAATTGTTACCAAAAATATCTCAATTCAAGTACATACAACAATAAACTGATTGCACATACATACATATGTATATATATATTTTCTGTTTTGGTTTGTAGAAAATATTATAATATTTTATTTTGCTTTAATTTTAATATACATCTGCCCATCTGTGTTTGTATGGGCACAAGGATAAATAGTTTCAAATTTATTTCTAATCTTAAATTTATGAGGCATAAGTGCTTTAGTGCAATACATACAAACATACATAGATATACTTCAAATACAAATGTAAATTTATGGATTAATCAGACCCCAGTGGTTTAAATTCTTTGTTGAACTAATTTCATACCTTTAAGCCATTTTGAAATTGAGATGCATGCAACACATTGTTGTAATAATAAGCTTAAAATTAATATAATATTTTTGCATTGTTTAATCATTTTTGAAATTAATCTAATATTTTCCCTTATATTTAATTTACATATTTATATAAATTTTATAAATACAAAAAATATGTTCTGGCGCGTGTAGTTCGGAAAAAAAATGTTTAATTTGTTAAAAAAGTTTTCTTCTTCTTCCTGATGTTGGTTGTACGGGTTTTTTACAATTTGATACCATATTTTTATTTAAATTAAATAAACAATTTAAAATAATTAAAATGAGAAATATATTTCTTAGTATTAATATATTTCTCTACTACATTGTGAAGCAGGAAAATGCAACCCATTTACAAACTATATTTTAATAATATTTATTTAAACAAATGAAAAACAAAAATGGTCAAACCTTTTAACATATTTTTTTCCTTTTCTTTTCCTTTCAAATATGGTAGCACAATGTTTAATAGGCAAATAGGCGCAAAAATTTGTCCGTCATAGTTTTAAGAATTTTTCTTTTTAAAATCAACAAAGTTTAAGGAGCAAAATCATTTCTCTCTCTCTCTCTATGTTGTGTATCTAAATTTTAGTAGAAATATAATTGTTAGGGTATACATTTATAATACAACAAATACAAAATGGCGTTAAGGATACATATTACAACAGCAAACTATTTGGTGGCCGCTAGATTTAAAGTTTAAGCTTTTACTTTTGACGTTTATATCTTGGTCTCATAGAAATATTTTCTGAAATTTCTGTTTAATTAAATTTTTTTTAAGTGTTCACATAGAAAAATCACTGATGACGTTTTCTTAAAAAAGTTTTAATAAGTTTTTACCTTTTTAAATACAGTTTTTTGTTCTACGAAAAGCAAAAAGTTCAAGTGCAAAACACAAGTACGGTCTTTTCTGAATATGTTGCCCAATCGGATGTAAAAAATGTAACATGTTGCGCCGGTAATTTATTTAGGAAAAAGTGCACTGCAATATTTTTTGTTTGTTTTTTTTTTTTTGTAAAGGGAAGCCAATTTGTATTGTTTGAGGATACGTTTATGGCAGCATGCAGATATTTATAAAAAAAATTTATTAAAGCTATACGACAATCATGTACCTTATTTTAGCTTAAAATTTTCTAAAATAAATTCTTTGTCATATCTGCGTTATATTCTAACACATGTATTCTTTAAAATACATATTTAATCAGAATATCACTATGCACAGACAAAATTTTACATTAAATTTAATTTACATAAATCTACGTCCATGTACATATATGTGCATGGATATTTAAGCAAATGTTTGTATGCTTAAAGTTTATAAATATACATGTATATTGGGTATATAAAATTTAAATTTTGCATACTATACATATGTAATAGTACATACATACAAATATAAGTTAATGCCTTTAAGCTTATTTTTTCAAAACGCATACAAATAAATGTATGCAATTATAAACGTACATAATTGTAACTTTACATCCATATTTCCTGCAAACAAATTTATTGAAAAATACACTAAATTGTAAAGATACGAAGTTACAACTTTTATATGATATGATTTTCATAAGCAAATGGTTTTATCGCTTGTTTAATAAACGTCCCACCTCTCAAATACCTAAATTTTTGAAAGGTGTATAAGATTCATTATTTCTAATTATAAAATCCTTATATATTTTTATTCCAAAAATAAGAAAAAATGTTTATGTTTAGTTAATTTTGATTGAAGATGCTGAACAACATATAGTGGATAGAAAATAGTGACTTTATAGTCACCATTATACGAAATTTGACTTTAGATTGTTGACATATTTGTTTAAACAAAGGGTACAATTAAGTCAAAATTGATTTTGTAAAAACAGTAGAGTTGAATTTTATCGTGATTTCGTAATTAATGTTTGTCAACTTTTTTCATTATTTACATGGAAATCAGGATACAAACTAAAACTACAACGATTTTTTTATAAAAATTTAAGTATTACTATTATATATTATATCTGCTAATTAGCTTTTATCAAAATGACAATAATTTAAATTTTTTTCCTTTATTTTTTATGAAAGCTATTTCTTATATAAAACACATAATTAAATTGTTTGCTGGGTTGATCATACATACATACGAGTATATCACTATTGCATATAAATATAAACTCGTTAAAATATACTCATGCATATTCAGTTCTATATGGATTTCTAAATATCAAAAATTTACATAATCACAGGTGCAATGTAAAGCTTACGCCTTTGGCTATTTTATGCGACTATTCGGATAAATGTTTTGTTGCTTATGACTTAGTCTGAGAGTGAGTGTTAATGGTGTTTAGTTGCATAAGTTATTGTTACGATTAGTTTATGAATTAATGGTTGTTTTGACACACACAAACATAAACACCCTATAAGGATCTTATCAGGATATTGCTGTTAAGTCGTTACGGCTCAGACATTTGGCTTTTTTATTGCTGCAATGATTAAATGCCCTTTACAATAAAAATAAATATTTATTATTAAAGCAACACATACACACACAAAAGAAAATTTATGTATAATTTTATTTGAAGTAGATTCAAAAATTACTGGTTATACCAAACTGATGACATACTAAAATGATGTTTTTTACAGAAGCTACGCCTTTTAGTATCATCCTAAAGTATTAGAACCTCGTATTACTGCACATGGTATGGTACTTATGTCAAAAAAGACTAACCGATTTCATCGAAACTTTGGATATATGTAGCTAATGCATCAGAGTTTTTTAAACATGTACACAGAGGGACAAATACGTTCTAAAACTATGCACGGCTGGTGTCAAAATGTGAACGAAGCGTTCTCACTTTTGCGAGAGCATCCGTTCACAAATTTAAGACCAAATGTTGTCCAAATAAGAAAGAAATAATAAAAAATATCAAATGTTGTCAAATCAAGAACGAAATGTTGTCAAATCGAGAACGAAAATCTAAAAATACCAGACGTTGTCAAATTGTGAACGACCTGTTCATCAATCAAGAACGTTCGTTATCGAAATAAGTACAAAGCGTTGTCAAAACAAGAACTATCATTGAACGATCATTGAAAGATCATTGTTCATCGAAATAAAAAATCAAAACAAAAACGGTTGTAGAAATAAGAACGAAGCGTTGTCAAAACAAGAACGGTTGTTGTCGAAATAAGAACGAAGCGTTGTCTAAACAATAACGGCTGTTGTCGAAATAAGGTCGAAGCGTTGTCAAAACAAGAACGGCTGTTGTTGACATAAGAACCAGGTGTTCTTAGAAAAATTACACCATCCGTTGTCGAATCAAGAAAAAAACGTGCTAAGCTCACTTTTGACAACGGATGGTGTCAATTTCAATTTTTCGAACGGTTTTTTCCCTCTGTGTATAAAAAATAAGGAATAAATGCAGTTATACATTCTCTTATCATCTTCATAGTTTCAAAGACAAATTATTAAAAGTAATCATTTTAGATCATCAAAAACACTTATGCATTTTCAAAAACATAAACTTTAAAGAAATCCAAATTAAATTGGGAGTGAGCGAGTATAAAAATGTTGTACATATTATGTGCTTTTAACTTTGCTGATTACACAAAGTACATTAAATTACGAGAGTTTATTTCTCCCTAAGCCATCAACCAGAATAAAAGAAATTTTGTTTTACCTTTCCAAGAAAAAAAATTACATTAAAACACCGAAAGAAATAACGAAAGAAAAATCAGGCTGGAAAGCAAACTTTCAAGATTTTTTCTATAGGTACCCAACCAACAAAAATCATCTGCCATGCATTCGAGCAGGCAACCAACCGCTCTTGTTGACTTTTATTTGACAAAATGTGATTACATTAAAAATTTAACAGAGAAATTGCGACTCCTTATGTTTTCAATTTTTAACTCATTTTTAACAAACTAAAAAAAAACTCTTTTATATTCCTTAGATCGTAGAGTTCAACCCAACAACAAGTGAAGCTCAACTTAAATAAAATCTTTAAGTTTTACCTTTGTTGCTTGTTGGTTACATTTTGATTTAACTTACTATGCCTGCAAGTACTAGTATGTTGTAAGCCCAAAAGAGAACACGGCATTTCGCTAACTACACTTCACATACTACTCGAGGTAAAAAGGACACATTCTCTTACACTGGTGCACATTCATAAATGCAATTTGCGTTGTATGTTGTAAGTACTTATGTGTCTTATACTTTTTATTTTTTTTTAAATTGCAAAACTTTTAGCTTTTGGGGAATATACGTTGGTATATTACTGACGGTTTTACTGTGGTTCCAAGCATTTACAACTTTTACCATTACCTTATACCTGCACAGTGTATCTAAATGCTTAAACATAAAAAATTTGTTAACGTGTAACAAACATGACAGTGGTTTTTTTAGTAGCAAAATAAGCAACGAATATCCTTAATTTGAAAAGTATTTAACGGCACTTAATTATAGAACGAGTGTCATGAGTGTCCTTGTAAGACTTTCACTTGCCGTTGTTTGTGCTGCAAAATATTGACAACCTAAAAATAATTTGACAACTTAAAGATTGAAAACTAAAATTGCCGGAGTACTAAGAGGCGTTTCAAATCGATTAACTTTTATAACTTACTTAAATTTGTATTCAAAATGCGAATCTACTTCGTAAGTTTTTAAGCCTGTGTATTTAACTTTTTGTAGGGTATAGAAAAAATAAAAACTTAAAACATATTTGGAAAATACAAATAAAACAATTAAGCAGTTCGCCCAAAACTTACCAAAAATATCAATAGTTTTAACATGTTAAAGAGAAAAAAGAGTATCTGTGTAGTTATGTGGAATAGCTGCAAACATCCTTTTGTGTTGTGCAAAAAATTGCTGACAGGATCGAAACTGCCACTGATTAAGTGGACTATACATTCAAATTATAAAAAAATATTAAATATTGTGAAATGCGTTTGCGAGCCGCTGAGAGCCCAAAAACTTGCTTAACAGAAATTCTAGGGACTAAGGTCTTGAGGTATGGGTTTAGTATTCAATTGCGTTCAAAAACAGCAAAATCAGTACACTTATACATACATATATCGCAGATGCAGATCTCAAAAAGCTCATTTTAGGGGAAGACAGATTTTTTTGCCTTAATTCCACCGTTAATATTTCAACCCTAAAAAGATATGTTTCTTATCCCTCAAAATAATAATTTTTTGAGTATTTTTTTTTCTTATCCTTAAAAAATAAAATTCTTTTATTTTTATAAAAAAAAGAGCCGTAAGCAAACATTGCATTATGCAGAAATCTTTAGTCTCGTATTTTGGTATTCATTTTTTATTATTTTTTTTACTTTTTCTATAAGAATATATTAAGTGAATAAGTAAACGTGTGTCTGTGTATAAATGTGTGCATGTGAGTCTAAATCTGTGTATAAAAAATATGTTATCCATTAAAATCATAAACTTAGTTTATAAGAACTTTTTGTGTGATGAAAAAGAAAAACATGCTAACTACACAATACTTTTCCCTAAAGAACATTTTTATACAGATAGCAAAAATATAGGTTCATAGATATTTATATGCAAATATTTATGTATATATTTTTGAATTTATATAAATCTATTTTTAAGTATATATGTATATTTTAATTAAATTTATTGGCATATACTTGCGATTAAACATTCTATTATTTAAGCTGTATAATATTAGAATTGAAAAATATAAATACAATTTAATGTTAAATTTAAAAAATAAGTTTTAAATTACAAAAAGAATTAATTAAAATTTTACTACTAACTTTATCTATACTCGAAGCCACCTGTGGCCTTAAAGGAATAAAATAAAATGTCCCCATACATATCTCTTATATGATGTAGCCTTGTGTCAAATAATAGCCAGATTAGTTAAGTTAAACTAACACTATGCCAACATTTTGAACTTCTTACCAAAAATTATCATTATTATAATTACAAATTACAACAATAAAGCGTAGGTGAGTAATTTTTTATTGAATTGAATATATATTTTACTTTATTTTCGATAAATGTTTATTTGTATTTATAAAATATTTTTTAAAACTTACATAGATTAGGGTTTCACAAGCTAACTTATGATATCATAATGTCTTGTATCCTAAAAATGTTAAATGGTTTAAGTACTTTGTTGTTGCTTTTTTCCGTTTGGCTAAGGATAGCTTACGACAGCATAATAAACAAAGCAGTCAGAATCATATTATTTTAGTGCACTTTTAGTATAAAAAGCAACTTAAACCATTTTACATTTTTAGGACATATGCCATTATGACGTCATAAGTTAGCTTGTGAATCCCTCAAGTGAAACATATTTTATACTAAGTGCTAATACTTTTTTTATCAAGCTTTTGTGTTTACTTAGTATTCATCATTATTAATTAACAATAAAACATTTACTGTAAATATTTTTCTTAGTGTTTTAAATATTCTCTTTTTATCTTTAAGTTGCCGGCAAAATATATAATAAGAAAACCGAGAAATATATAAATATTTTAAAGTAAAAAAACAAAACGAAAAATACTTTCAACCAAATATATGTATATTAAAAGTTTATGAGACTTTCGTCTTTAAATCATTCAAATAGAAGTTTGCATGTTTTTGTTGTATAGTGTACAATATATACAATATTGGTTTTTTTATTCCCCAAATTGTATAAAAAGGAGTTAAACTTTCTTTATTTTTTGGTTTTTTTTTACTGATAATAATGTTCAAAAATGTTGCTGACTTTTTGTGGAAACTTATTTATATGTACAAACATTAGTGTGAGTGGTAATGGATTGAAGATGCATCCGGTGGGTGTCAATGTGTTGTAGTTTGCATCGTTAATTCTAGTTTAGATGCATGTGTATTAGAACTGGTTATGTTAATGTGTGTAAAATTGTTTGCTTATCCATGTACATATAATACTTACTTAGTTTGGGAAACCGATATTTAATTCAAAAAGTCTTTTTTAATACTTACAAAAATGCAAAGTACAAAAATATGTTTAGAGTAGAAGATACATTTTTTTGGATAAAATTAAAGACCCATTTCGCATAAATTTCGTTGATAGTATTGATTTGAAGAACTTCTTGAAACATTAATATTTTTGTAATTTTTAATATCAACAGTTAAAAGAATTTTCTTTTACCGACTTGCCAACAATATATTTCACGAAATACTTTAAAATTTATAAATAATTCTTTATAATTTGTCTGTAGTTCGAACACTCTAAGCGCGGCTGACAACAGTCGTTTCCTTTTATAAGTTAATAAATTGTTCTTGTAACATACACAGAATACACAAGATGTGTTTACATTTTCGTTATTGATTTCATCTAAAGTTTTTTTCAATCTTTTTTTTTAAATATTTATTTAGGGCCACATATCAGTAACATAATGTTCATATATGTAAAAAATATTATGTTTGAATGTACTAAAGCTTTTATATTGCAAAACAGCATTCAAAAAGAAAAGAAGACTAAAGGGAGTAAGTTAGAGCAAGATCAATTTAAACGCTTTTTATAAATTCATACCCGCCAGGAACCTCCGGAAAATTTAGATTTAGATGCAAAAAAAATAATATAAAATAAAAAATTCTAATAAACAAAAATTATTAAGTATTTTTGTTTCCTTTATTAAAAGTTTTATTTGATGAATATATATCTTTTGAAACTGGAACATTGATAAAATCAATTCAGTAAGGATTCCGAAAACAAAACATATATTAACAGAGTGACATTAGAATTTTTTGAAAAGTGTTACTGCCTGGCCAACAATTGGCGAACGAAATTTTCTTTCAAATAAATATATTTAAAACAAATATTCAAAATTGGTTTTTGCTTGAAATATATTTTTGCTCGTTCCCATTTTGTGGCAGTTAAAGTATAAAAATTAAATTGAAATAGTACTTTTAAAATTTCAAGAATAAGCGAAACCCCTATTTTTGACATCTTTTAATTCCACGTTGCCACATTATTTTAATCATATGACTTCAAAACTATTAAAGTAACATTTAGCATCAAAATATTTCATAAGTTTACTAAAAACAAAATGTTTTTTAATGATAAAAAAAAAACTTTGCTACATCATCTTTTGAAGGGGAAGTTTTTTCATTCAAAACTTTTTTTACATTCAATCCTTTAAAAGAAAAGTAAGAAACAAATGCAACCCTAAATGTTTTTTAAGATAAATTTAACGTACAGTATCAAATCTGTTAAGTTATTTTTCTGTTTTTTTTTTCTTTTGCAAATAAGAATTTAAGTTACTCAAATAGATATTTGTTACTTTAAAGAATTTTCAAATATTATTTGTATTTATTTAACACGACATAAATCAAACTTTGCATAATGCAGGTTGTATTTAAAGTTTGCTTTTTTTTCTTTCTTTGTTTATTATTATTTACTTTTTATATTTGTTTAAAAATCTTTGTTATTAAAGTTAAAATATTTGAACGAGTATGTGTTTGTATGTAAATTATATTCATTAGGGCGGTACCCCTGCTTTTTAAGCAATAATAATATTTAGTATTGAGTTCTTAATAATTTTCAATATCAAATAATAGAGAATTTCAGTATTAGATAAAATCAAAAGAAAAATAAATCTCATTGGAGTTATTTATGCCAATAACCTTTAAACATAGTTAATAATTTCATAAAGTAACCTCCCAACCCTTATATTTTAATTTCCAAACTTCCTTTCTAAATATTTTCCTTTAATCTGATATCGCTATTCCTCTATTTCTGTATGTTGTACTTGTCCTCTTTTTTTCTGCCATTATTTTGTTTCAGTTATTTAGAATAACAGGACGATTTTTCATAAGTAGCTAAAGGCGTTTTTCTTGCATCAGTTGGTTGGTTTTATGTTCACAGCTTTCAACTTTTCAATATACAAATTCTACTTCGCGGTTGCTGTTCTTAAGGATACTTTGGGTTCTATTTTTCATATTTATTATTTATTTCCATGTTTGTGTTTGTTAGTGTAAGGAAGGAAAAGAGTTAAATAAAAAGGAGTTATTGCTATGCAAATGCTGCAAGATTTTATTTTACTATTT